>JACEFZ010007546.1:157500-462500 GCA_014155875.1 Cepaea nemoralis
CCACCGTCTCAATCCGCCCAGCATCATTTCTCTTGATCTGCCTCTGCCTCTCTTCCCCTCGATCTTTCCAGTTGTCACGATGTTCTCCAATGCCTCACTTCTCATCACATGACCAAAGAAAGCTGTTTGTCTCTTTCTTATTGTTGTATATAGTGTTCTAGTTTCATTAGCCTCTTTCAGGCAATCGTTGTTAGTTACTCTGGCAGTCCAAGGAATTCGCAACATTCGTCTTAATTCGTCTTTATCTATATATCCCCATTTATATATTTAGCAACATGACAGGGTCAGTTTTGCCAAAGTTTCTACGTGTATCTCTCACCATCACGTGCCTATTTTCTAGAATTATGTTTACATGAAGGCATATATATTATCGTGTCTGAAGTGAGTCTTCGCCAAATGCGCAGTGGTATTAAAAGCACTAAGAACGGAACTAGTAATATTGAGAAATCAATAAGCATAATAATACGAAACAAATGACTGAATTCAAGTATTGCTTAGGATCAGCATGGATAAATTGGTAAGAGCGCTCGTTCTTAAACTTCCGTGTGCTTATGCCGAGGTAGCGGGGTCTACCCCTACATGGGTCAGTTGGACTAAAATGTTGTCTTCTCTTCCTTGACTTAGAAACGTAAATGACTAGTGCCACAGAAGTCGAGGTGGGTTCGCCTGATGGCAAGGGACACTGGTAATAACTAAAGCTAATTTACAAGTCGAGGTGGATTCGCCTGATGGCAAGGGACACTGGTAATAACTAAAGCTAATTTACAAGTCGAGGTGGATTCGCCTGATGGCAAGGGACACTGGTAATAACTAAAGCTAATTTACAAGTCGAGGTGGATTCGCCTGATGGCAAGGGACACTGGTAATAACTAAAGCTAATTTACAAGTCGAGGTGGATTCGCCTGATGGCAAGGGACACTGGTAATAACTAAAGCTAATTTACAAGTCGAGGTGGATTCGCCTGATGGCAAGGGACACTGGTAATAACTAAAGCTAATTTACAAGTCGAGGTGGATTCGCCTGATGGCAAGGGACACTGGTAATAACTAAAGCTAATTTACAAGCAAAAATCACTTCAGTGCGCTAGAAGTAATATGCAGTATGGAGTACTCTTGAGTTCAAAACGAGCTAACGAAAAAAAAAAAAGATTGCGTGAATATTCTAAACATCTGATAAGCTTAAAACTTCTACTTTCTTGAGCATCTTTGTTCATTATTATGCTTAGAAAATTGAATTCTAAACACAGAATAATGTTAGAGTAAACTGGCTCCAAATGAGCCCCAAGAGAGACATAACTAACAAAACTCTTCTCTTCCTGCAAGCGTCCAGCCGAGACGACGCTCAGTGCAGCCTGGGAATACTGAAGAATAATTCACTTGTAACTAATATACATACAGCTTCTTGTTGTTGAGACGCAAACAATAGTTGGTTTGTTATTTTTGTCTCAGTTTCCAAAGTGATTTCCACAGCAAACAACGAGGATATCCTGTATTCACACAACTCACAGCACCTGTCGAGAGCTTGACACATACGAACTGCGTAGCTCCAGCGACGACTCCCAGAGGTCTTTGGAAACAAAATCGTGGTCTGAAGGGAGTCTCTGTGGTGAAGTGTTCAAGCTGCCTACCTCGCGCTCTGGATATCCACGGTTCGTTTTCAGAGTGGTTCAAACAACGAATGTGATTTGTCCAGAGACCCCAGTGGGTCAGCCAGGGATCAGCACTAGAGCCAGGGGATCAGCACTAGAGCCAGGGGGACAGTACTAGCGCCAGGGGGTGCCAGGGGGACAGCACTAAAGCCATGGAGAGTCAGGGGAAACAGCACTAGAGCCAGGGGTCAGCACTAAGTCAGGGAGACAGCACTAGAGCCAGGGAGACAGCACTAGAGCCAGAGAGACAGCACTAGAGCCAGGGGGACAGCACTAGAGCAAGGGGGACAGCACTAGAGCCAGGGGGACGGTACTAGCGCCAGGGGGACAGCACTAGAGCCAGGGGGACAGCACTAGAGCCAGGGGGACAGCACTAGAGCCAGGGGGACAGCACTAGAGCAAGGGGGACAGCACTAGAGCCAGGGGGACAGTACTAGCGCCAGGGAGACAGCACTAGTGCCAGGGAGACAGCACTAAGTCAGGGAGACAGCACTAGAGCCAGGGAGACAGCACTAGAGCCAGAGAGACAGCACTAGAGCCAGGGGGACAGCACTAGAGCAAGGGGGACAGCACTAGAGCCAGGGGGACAGTACTAGCGCCAGGGGGACAGCACTAGAGCCAGGGGGACAGCACTAGAGCCAGAGAGACAGCACTAGAGCCAGGGGGACAGCACTAGAGCAAGGGGGACAGCACTAGAGCCAGGGGGACAGTACTAGCGCCAGGGGGACAGCACTAGAGCCAGGGGGACAGCACTAGAGCCAGGGGGACAGCACTAGAGCCAGGGGGACAGCACTAGAGCCAGAGAGACAGCACTAGAGCCAGGGGGACAGCACTAGAGCCAGAGAGACAGCACTAGAGCCAGGGAGACAGCACTAGTGCCAGGGAGACAGCACTAGAGCCAGGGAGACAGCACTAGAGCCAGGGGACAGCACTAGAGACAGGGAGACAGCACTAGAGCCAGGGAGACAGCACTAGAGCCAGGGAGATAGCACTAGAGCCAGGGGGACAGCACTAGAGCCAGGGAGACAGCACTAGAGCCAGGAGTCAGCACTAGAGCCAGGGAGATAGCACTAGAGCCAGGGGCACAGTACTAGCGCCAGGGAGACAGCACTAGAGCCAGGGGGACAGCACTAGAGCCAGGGAGACAGCACTAGAGCCAGAGGGACAGCACTAGAGACAGGGGGACAGCACAAGAGCCAGGGAGATAGCACTAGAGCCAGGGGGACAGAACTACAGCCAGGGAGACAGCACTAGAGCCAGGGGGACAGCACTAGAGCCAGGGCGACAGCACTAGAGCCAGGGGGACAGTACTAGCGCCAGGGGGACAGCACTAGAGCCAGGGGGACAGCACTAGAGCCAGGGGGACAGCACTAGAGCCAGGGGGACAGTACTAGCGCCAGGGGGACAGCACTAGAGCCAGGGGGACAGCACTAGAGCCAGGGGGACAGCATTAGAGCCAGGGGAGCCAGGGGGACAGCACTAGAGCCAGGGGGTCAGTATTAGAGACAGGGAGAACCTCATGTTGGCGCTAGAGTTGTTTGCAATAAAGTCGTTCCTATTACGCTTAACCTGCTTATAACGTCTTGCTAACTATAGTCACGTGGTGAAACACATCAGAAAATGGAGAACATTGCAGACTTCCTTAAGGGATGTCTATGATGAGTCTGCTGGTCTGACAGTCTGCCATCATTATTGGTACTTGCTTTCTGTGTAGATTGTGCTTGTCTGACTGTCTGCCATCATTATTGATACTTGCTTTATGTGAAGATTGTGCTGGTCTGACAGTCTGCCATCATTATTGATACTTGCTTTATGTGAAGATTGTGCTGGTCTGACAATCTGCCATCATTATTCATACTTGCTTTCTGTGTAGATTGTGCTTGTCTGACAGTCCGCCATCATTATTGATACTTGCTTTCTGTGTATATTGTGCTTGTCTGACAGTCTGCTATCATTATTGATACTTGCTGTCTATGTGGATTGTGCTGGTCTGACAGTCTGCCATCATTATTGATACTTGCTTTCTGTGTAGATTGTGCTTGTCTGACAGTCTGCCATCATTATTGATACTTGCTGTCTATGTGGGTTGTGCTGGTCTGACAGTCTGCCATCATTATTGATGCTTGCTGTCTATGTGGATTGTGCTGTTCTGACAGTCTGCCATCATTATTGATACTTGCTGTCTATGTACATTGTGCTGGTCTGACTGTCTGCCATCATTATTGATACTTGCTGTCTGTGTAGATTGTGCTTGTCTGACAGTCTGCCATCATTATTGATACTTGCTGTCTGTGTAGATTGTGCTTGTCTGACAGTCTACCATCATTATTGATACTTGCTGTCTATGTACATTGTGCTGGTCTGACAGTCTGCTATCATTATTGATACTTGCTTTATGTGAAGATTGTGCTGGTCTGACAGTCTGCCATCATTATTGATACTTGCTTTATGTGAAGATTGTGCTGGTCTGACAGTCTGCCATCATTATTGATACTTGCTTTATGTGAAGATTGTGCTGGTCTGACAATCTGCCATCATTATTGATAATTGCTTTATGTGAAGATTGTGCTGGTCTGACTGTCTGCCATCATTATTGATACTTGCTTTATGTGAAGATTGTGCTGGTCTGACAGTCTGCCATCATTATTGATACTTGCTTTATGTGAAGATTGTGCTGGTCTGACAGTCTGCCATCATTATTGATACTTGCTTTCTGTGTAGATTGTGCTGGTCTGACTGTCTGCCATCATTATTGATACTTGTTTTATGTGAAGAATGCGCTGATCTGACAGTCTGCCATCATTATTGGTACTTGCTTTCTGTGTAGATTGTGCTTGTCTGACTGTCTGCCATCATTATTGATACTTGCTTTCTGTGTAGATTGTGCTGGTCTGACAGTCTGCCATCATTATTGATACTTGCTTTCTGTGTAGATTGTGCTTGTCTGACAGTCTGCCATCATTATTGATACTTGCTTTATGTGAAGATTGTGCTGGTCTGACAGTCTGCCATCATTATTGATTCTTGCTTTCTGTATAGATTGTGCTTGTCTGACAGTCTACCATCATTATTGATACTTGCTGTCTGTGTAGATTGTGCTGGTCTGACAGTCTGCTATCATTATTGATACTTGCTTTATGTGAAGATTGTGCTGGTCTGACAGTCTGCCATCATTATTGATACTTGCTTTATGTGAAGATTGTGCTGGTCTGACAGTCTGCCATCATTATTGATACTTGCTTTATGTGAAGATTGTGCTGGTCTGACAATCTGCCATCATTATTGATAATTGCTTGATGTGAAGATTGTGCTGGTCTGACTGTCTGCCATCATTATTGATACTTGCTTTATGTGAAGATTGTGCTGGTCTGACAGTCTGCCATCATTATTGATTCTTGCTTTATGTGAAGATTGTGCTGGTCTGACAGTCTGCCATCATTATTGATACTTGCTTTCTGTGTAGATTGTGCTGGTCTGACTGTCTGCCATCATTATTGATACTTGTTTTATGTGAAGAATGCGCTGATCTGACAGTCTGCCATCATTATTGGTACTTGCTTTCTGTGTAGATTGTGCTTGTCTGACTGTCTGCCATCATTATTGATACTTGCTTTCTGTGTAGATTGTGCTGGTCTGACAGTCTGCCATCATTATTGATACTTGCTTTCTATGTAGATTGTGCTTGTCTGACAGTCTGCCATCATTATTGATACTTGCTTTCTGTGTAGATTGTGCTTGTCTGACAGTCTGCCATCATTATTGATACTTGCTTTATGTGAAGATTGTGCTGGTCTGACAGTCTGCCATCATTATTGACTCTTGCTTTCTGTGTAGATTGTGCTTGTCTGACAGTCCGCCATCATTATTGATACTTGCTTTCTGTGTAGATTGTGCTTGTCTGACAGTCTGCTATCATTATTAATACTTGCTGTCTATGTGGATTGTGCTGGTCTGACAGTCTGCCATCATTATTGATACTTGCTTTCTGTGTAGATTGTGCTTGTCTGACAGTCTGCCATCATTATTGATACTTGCTTTATGTGTAGATTGTGCTTGTCTGACAGTCTGCCATCATTATTGATGGTTTGCAAGTCTGCTTGATTGGTTTCTTGTGTAATGTGTTGGTTGATTGTGTAATTAGATGCTTGAGGGGATGTTCTCTTGATTGTATAATTAGATGTTTGGATGGTTGTTTGTATGGTGTTTTTTTTTTTTTAATGAATGGTTGCCGTGTTGTTTTCTTCGTTGATTTGTTTATGATACATGCCTGAGTTCACTGACATTAAGGTGAGTGTCCTTGATAGCAATGCCACAATATAAACAAGTTCACGGGGTGAAAGGGCATTCCCCGGAAGAAAAAGAAAAAAGAAGATAAACGGGGAGGTTGTGGGGGAGTGGGCTGAAAATAAGGGTTAAAATGACAGTGAAAAACATTGACGAGGGCAGTGGAGTTCGGGACCCGACGAGTGTAGGTCGGTGGTCTGGGAAAGTGAAGAATATGGGAGTTAGCGATACAACTCCTCCTGTGGTTTTCAGTGATAGGAATTCTGAGACTAAGGATTAAAGACTGAGCCCGGTTAACAGCAGACATAGTGAGTGAAGCCGAGCCCTAGAGAGAGGGTCGGATAGTTAGCGGAGGTTTAGATCCAGAGTGGGTTGGATCCAGTAAGTTCGGGCCGAGAGAGTTGCTAGTAAACTGTCGTGGTGGATGAGTTTAAGTAGGCCTTGCGAAGGCAGTGTTATTCGAGTGTTCGGTTGTGATGAAGATATATTCTGAGATAATTATTGTTCCTGGATTTATATGTTGTGTGGTTCCGTGTTAATTCACAATTAAAGTATATTATGTGCGCAAACTGACTCTTGTTTACTGACTGGTGGATGTGTGCTGTAGGGTGACTTGTGGTGTAAGACAGGTGGTTAGCTCAGCTTCCACTCTGCAGTAATATGGAAGGAGCAGTATGATCTAGACAACGACCAATCTTAGTTTGGTACAGAAGAGTTTGTGTCAGTTTAGTTGATTGGTTACTTGTCTGGTTGTTTAGTTGATTCATTCGTTGTATGGCTGGTAAACTGGTTTAATGGTTGGTTTATTTGTTGGCTGATTGATTTGTTGGTTGGTTGGTAGATTTACTGGTTGATTGTTTGATCTGCTGGTTGGTGAGTTTATTTGTTAGTTGGTTAGTTTATTGATCTGTTGGTTGTTTCGCTGATGTGTTGGTTGGTGGGTTGATTTGCTGATTGGTTATTTTATTTGTTGGTGTTTTGGTTGATTTTCTTGCTTGGTTGGTTGATTGATTAGTTGCTTGGTTGGTTTGTTGGTTGGTTAATTTGTTGGTTCTTTGATTTGTTAGTTGGTTGATTGTTTTGTTGGTTGGTTCGTTGATTTGTTGGTTGGTTCCTTGATTGGTTGGATAGTTAGTTGATTTGTTGGTTTATTAGTTGATTTGTTAGTTTGTTGATTTGTTGGTTGTTTGTTTTGTTGGTTGAGAAATGTCTCCCGACTCGGTACAAAACTATCATCTTCACGGGGACTATGCTGAAAAGCTAAGATGTCCCTCTCCGAGGTGTGCACGATCTTTATTGCAACTTGACGGCAGCTGAAAGGAATATATTAGGATGTTTCCCGGTCATGGATCAGCACGCGTTGACAGACTGTGACTACGGTCATGGTTCAGGACGTGTGGAAAAGCTGTGGCTACGATCATGGTTCAGGACGTGTAGACAAGCATAGGCTACGGTCATGGTTCAGGACGTGTGGATAAGCTGTGACTACGATCATGGTTCAGGACGTGTAGACAAGCTGTGACTACGATCATGGTTCAAGACGTGTGGACAAGCATAGGCTACGGTCATGGTTCAGGACGCGTGGACAAGCTGTGGCTACGGTCATGGTTCAGGACGTGTAGACAAGCTGTGACTACGATCATGGTTCAGGACGTGTGGACAAGCAGAGACTACGGTCATGGTTCAGGACGTGTGGACAAGCAGAGACTACGGTCATGGTTCAGGACGTGTGGACAAGCTGTGACTACGGTCATGGTTCAGGACGTGTGGACAAGCAGAGACTACGGTCATGGTTCAGGACGCGTGGACAAGCTGTGACTACGATCATGGTTCAGGACGTGTGGACAAGCAGAGACTACGGTCATGGTTCAGGACGTGTGGACAAGCAGAGACTACGGTCATGGTTCAGGACGTGTAGACAAGCTGTCACTACGGTCATGGTTCAGAACATGTGGACAAGCAGAGACTGCGGTCATGGTTCAGGACGTGCATATGGACAAGCTGTGACTACGGTCATGGTTCAGGACGTGTGGACAAGCAGAGACTATGGTCATGGTTCAGGACGTGTGGACAAGCTGTGACTACGGTCATGGTTCAGGACGTGGGGACAGGCTGTAACAATGGTCATGGTTCAGCGCATGCTGACAAGCTGTGATTACACCTAGGTTGGTCATTGTTCCTCCGGGTTCTTAGAAGCTTTGTTGTCAACGTACTCCAGCCCAGTGCTTGAGGAATGACTGCTAGACAGATACAAGAGACCCAGCCCTACCTCCAACTAAACCAATCTACAACGTGTGTGCTCTCACTATCCCACCTACCGCCTGGAGTGCAAGTAATATGTTTGATTAAACCAATCCCTGGTGTTGGATGCAGGAATTACTTCATTTTAGAGGATACGCGCGCAGCTCAGCGATCCCGTTACTAGTAATAATGTTGACTTGAATATCAAGTCATGGATATTCACCTTTCTGAAAATTGCTCGTGTTTACAATCTATTTTATTTTTTTCCTCTAACGCGTTTGTCTGCGTTCTTGAATGGTTAAATGGCCTAATATTTTCCCGTGTAACATAACTTGGAAAACAACCTCATGTGTAGTGTGTGAGTAAGTGTGTATGTTTATAAGAGAGAGAGAGAGAGAGAGAGAGAGAGAGAGAGAGAGAGAGAGAGAGAGAGAGAGAGAGTATTGTGGAATGTTTCGTCTTGAAGTTAGTTTCTGTAATAACCTGGTATAGATAGGAAACACACAGAGTGAACGAACAGATTGAATAAAAGGGCAACGTCCTCAATAAGTAACCTAACATTTCCAGCTCAGTTAAGCGTTGTTTTTAAACAAGAACATGTCTGTTGGTTCTGAGCTTTATCCCAGTGTCCTGTCATATACATCACTGCAACTTTTGATCTTGATTTATCATTGAATTTGCTTGCTGTGTTATTCTGACATAGATATAAGTAACACAGAAATTCATAATAAAGGACTTTGTCTGAATAACAGAAAAAGAGAAGTAATTGTCATTACTGAGAAAAGTTGTATACACAAATGCAACATTACAGTGAATGAAGCTATTCTGAAACAAGTCAAGGTATGTAAGTGTCTGGGTATTTTAATAACAGAATGTGAAAGGTGTATTAAGGAAGTTAAATGTAGGCGTGCATAAACAAAGGCTATTCACAATACTAAGAATATTCTCTGTAATTTACCTTAGTCAATAGAGATGAGGAAAACAGTTCATAAGAGCTATACCCAGCCAATCCTGATGTACGGTAGCGAATAACGATTAATTAGCAGACACTTCAGGAATTGTATGGAAGGTACGGTTATGTGGTTTTTTTTTTTGGAGTATGCTGGCAGCGCCGTGGGCGGATAGAAAGATCAATGAAAATATCTTGAAGAAAGCTAATTCACAAAGAGAACTTAATTACCAGCTTATCTAGCAATGGGTATCTTGAAGAAGCTCATGAACGCAGAACAGTATACTCTATCATCGCAACAGAGACTAATAATGTTATTTGGTTACATATTCAGAAGAGAATCACTGTAAGATATGGTGACGGCTGGGGAGAGAATCACTGAAAGACATGGTGGCGACTGGGGAGAGAATCACTGGAAAACAGTGACGACTGGGGAGATAATCACTGAAAAACATGGTGACAACTGGGAAGAGAATCACTGGAAAACATGGTGACAACTGGGAAGAGAATCACTGGAAAATATGGTGACGGCTGTGGAGAGAACCACTGGGAGAAATTGTGACGTCTGGGAAGAGAATCACTGGAAAACATGGTGACGACTGGGGCGAGAATCACTGGAAGGACATGGTAACGACTGGGGAGAGAATCACTGGAAAGACATGGTGTCGACTGGGGAGAGAATCACTGGAAAAAATGGCGACGGCTGGGGAGAGAATCACTGGAAAGACATGGTGTCGACTGGGGAGAGAATCACTGGAAAACATGGTGACCACTGGGAAGAGAACAACTGGAAAACATGGTGACGAATGGGGATAGAATCACCGGAAAACATGTTGACGACTGGTGAGAGAATCACTGGAAAGACATGGTGATGACTGGGGAGAGAATCACTGGAAAGACATGGTGACTACTGGGGAGAGAATCACTGGAAAACATGGCGACGGCTGGGGAGAGAACCACTGGAAAAAATGTTGACGACAGGGAAGAGAATCAATGGAAAAAATGGTGACCACTGGGAATAGAACAACTGGAAAACAATGTGACGACTGGGGATAGAATCACTGGAAAACATGTTGACGACAGGGGAGAGAATCACTGGAAAGACATGGTGACGACTGGGGAGAGAATCACTGGAAAGACATGGTGACGACTGGAAAGTTCAGCGATGGAAGTGGCAGAGGCAGACTGAGAGAAACAATGTTGGATCACCCATAGCGATGGCAAGGTGTAATATCAAGGTGATTGATACTGAACAATGGTATGGAGACCCGCGGAGAAACATGAACTCCTATGTCAATTTGTGGGGCACATGATGATGATGAACCTGAGACTCGTTGCGTATCTGCCGGGTTACTATATCTAATATGAACAGTGTCTTCGTGTGTTCTTGTTCACGTGTACACGTGTTCTTCAACACGCTTATTGATAGCATATATATAATTTAAGCTTTGAACATTTCCACTTTTGGAAACAGTGAGCACCACAATCGCGCCGCGCTGATAACTTACGGGGGTATGTGAGCCGGTCGTTCAGCAAGCAATGGCAAACTACTGAACGTAAATCTTGCCTAGTACATCAACAGCAGCTGAAAATGTTGGTGTTGACTGCAACTGTAAGGGATATGCAACATAAAAACAGAGCACCCCAATACAATTAACTGTACAATTGCCTCAGTAAGTGCTCATGGAATCAAACGATGGTTCAGTTCTGCACTTACTCTTACACTGATACCGTGTTATTAATTTTCACAACAGAATTCCCATTCTATTGTCTGAGTAAATGTGACACGTTGATCTGATGTTAAGTGGGCTCACAGAGAGTAGTCATACGGTGACAGAGCCTGAGACCTTGTCATACAGTGACAGAGCCGAGACCTAGTCTTACGATGACATAGCCTGAGACCTAGTCATACGGTGACAGAGCCGAGACCTGGGTGGCTATGTGACCCTCCAGAAGCTACTGGACATGGCCCTGACATTATCAGTGTACACCACTGTCATGGACTGCCTAGATGTCATCTCTGTCCTGTCAGTAAAGGTGTGGTCAGTTCGTCTGTTATGTCCAGGTACTACTGCAAATAAGATCAGTCCAGGCACTGATGAGTACAAAATGGCAAAGAAAACGTATATCTTTGATGAACTCCTTGTGAAACACATGTTGAGGTATATACAGCTGCATGCAGCACTAGATCACCCGTCACAACCATAAGGCGCAGACACGTGAAATGTGTGGGGCATATCCACAGACACGTGAAATGTGTGGGGCATATCCACAGACACGTGAAATGTGTGGGGCATATCCACAGACACGTGAAATGTGTGGGGCATATCCACAGACACATGAAATGTGTGGGGCATATCCACAGACACATGAAATGTGTGGGGCATATCCACAGACACGTGAAATGTGTGGGGCATATCCACAGACACATGAAATGTGTGGGGCATATCCACAGACACATGAAATGTGTGGGGCATATCCACAGACACGTGAAATGTGTGGGGCATATCCACAGACACGTGAAATGTGTGGGGCATATCCACAGACACGTGAAATGTGTGGGGCATATCCACAGATATATAGAGTGTGTTTGCATATCCACAGACACATGAAATGTATGGAGCATACCAACAGACACATGGACTGTATGGGACATATCAGCAGAAGACATGGAATAGGAAATTAGCTTTACCTAGGAACGTACGGGGTAGACGAGATATGGGAAGACACAAAAATGCACGTGGAAAACTTAAATAGCTGGTCAGCAAGTTAAAAATGTAAGCAACACCAACTTCATATACCAAATGAGCGAGATGATTATAGAGCTGTCATTGCCATAATCAGAGAAATCGGGTCTAAGAACGATAATTTTATTCGTGTCGACTGGCTATGTAGGTTTTCTATTCTCGATATTCATAGATTGCGAAGATTTGTTTTAACTGTACTGAAAAGCTGTTGTATCAGAAAATCTCAAATTGACTTATAAGATACTTCAGCGTATTCTAACACGTTTCTGCATAAATCCTAACTTTGTCTTTTGTCTGCAGGATGAAGAGTTTCCATGATCGTAACCCATAGCTTTTCATTATCAATCACTTTCGCTAAACGTGCCAGACTGGTCTTTTGGAATTTGAAATTCCCAGCTAAACATATTGCTGACTGTGGCTGGTCCCGCTGATAGCCTTTATGACTGCTCGCACGTTGTCTTCAAAAGTTCATTGTTCTTTAGCAATGCATCCTTTGTCGTATAACTGTCAATACCATCTGCAAATATTACCAGATTGTGCACGGATGTGAAATTGTTTCCTGAACTCAAGCTGTACTGTGAATACTCATTGTTCTTGTCAAACTATGCCCCACAAAGTTACGTCTGCTGGAAGGTCACCATCTTCATTAATTGCACCGTCTAGCAGCAGAAATATAACATTGTTCTTGGGCAATTGTCTAACTTCGGACAGTTTGCCTATCGGTCGGTACAAACTAATCTGTTGTAGGTTTTCAATTACCAGAATTATTCACATGCAAATTTAGGTCTGCTTGCAACAAACTGTATCTGATTTCTATAGGAGTCTCTTTGTTGTCGTTCGTCTGACAACGTGATGGAGCGATGATCCCTGTCTCAGACCATGGCTTATGTTCGTGATGAGTGTTTGCCCGATCCAGAGATGGTTTAGTATCCGCTCCTGTGGCTGATTCCTATCAGATTCTGTGATTGATTCTTCTGCGATTATGCAATGGATTGTTGCCTGCGCCTGGCTTTGGATAATATCGGAATTTCAGTTTGATTTCTGCCTCAGCCTGTGATTAATTTCTGTTTCAGGCTGTTATTGATTCCTGTCGCATATTATGATTGATTTCTGGCTAAACATGTTATTCAGTACTGTCTAAGCCTGCTACGAATTACTATCTGAGCATGTTGATTCCTACCTGACTTTGCTGTTGATTCCTGTTCGAGTCTGCTATTGCTGTCTGTCTAGGCATGTGATAGATTCCAGGCTGAGCGTGTTATTATTGTAATCCTATAACATTCGGCTGTTTTCCTGCATATTAAATTATTGGGGGAAATTGCGATGTGAGTGAGAATACACTGCGATGTTATTGTTTTATGTTTAACACCTTTAGTTACCAACTTTGTACCCATTGCTTTATTTATCAATTGTTTTTTTTTTTGTTTTTTTGGAGCTCTCTCGCTATGAACTCAAGCGTAGTCCATACACATATTTATAGTAGTGATGGAGTGATGGACTGAATTGTGCGTGTGGATTAGCTTTCCCTATTAATAGTGTCCCTCCCCATCAGGCGAACCCACTCCCAATTCAGAGGTACTTGTAATTTACGTCCCCAAGTCAAGGACGACAGGTCAACATTTTAGTCCAGCTGTCCGGTGTAGAGTTGAAGCGCTAACCTCGGCATCAGCACACCGGATGTTTTAGAACACGCGTTCTAATCCATTCGACCATGCTGACCTGCTATATAATTTAATAATTAAATGTTTCAAAATTGTCAAAAATTTAAAGAGAGGTTAAGGCAAGCGCCTCCTCCTCCTCCTCCTCCTCCTCCTCTTCCTCCTCCTCCTCCTCCTCATATCGGTCTGATTCTTCTTCTTCTTATTATTTTTTTCTTCCTGATGTCTCAATCTGTTATTCGTGTCAACTTCAGATTAGGAAGAGCTGTCTATGGTTATATTCGCTGCCTCAACTATTTCGCTAATCCGCCGCTTGCTGGTCAGCCTTTGCTCTTGTTTCGATGTGTCTGAATGTGACTGCTGTTTGTGGTATGCTATGTAAGGGTAGTCTTGTTACATGAATTGACCATCTGATTCTCAAGACGTAGATGTAAGGGTAGTCTTGTTACACGACCTGACCATCTGATTCTCAAGATACAGATGTGCGGGTCATGACTTGACATAGATGTGTGGGCCACGACTTGATATAGACGTGCGGGTCACGATCCGACATAGATGTGCGGGCCACGACTTTACATAGATGTGCGGGCCACGACTTGACATAGACGTGCGGGCCACGACTTTACATAGATGTGCGGGCCACGATCTGACATTGATGTGTGGGCCACGACTTGATATAGACGTGCGGGTCACGATCTGACATAGATGTGCGGACCGCGACTTGACATAAATATGTGGACCACGACTTGACATAGATGTGAGGACCAAGACTTGACATACATGACATAGATGCGTGGGCCACGACATGACATAGATGTGCGGGCCATGATCTGACATAAATGTGCCGGCCACGACTTGACATAGATGTCCACGACTTGACATAGATGTCCACGACTTGACATAGATGTCCACGACTTGACATAGATGTACAGGCCACAATCTATATCTTGCCAGTACGGCATTTTGAAGCTGAATGCCTTAACTGCAAGCACATGCCACCACATCGAATGTGTAATACGAGTGCAAAGAAAGATTCAATACCCTTGTTGCAGATTGTGCCTTGGACTAGTAAAATGTTAATATTCGCGTCTATTTAAAGAAAAAGACGTTCTTTTCAGTTCCTTCGGTACAGTGGCGTCCGCCCAGCATGTTTGTTTACCTGAGAAGAATTTTAAGGAGAAAACGTGACGCCAATAAACATATTAATTAAAACTGCATATAACTCTGGTGTGTTATTTATTACATCATTAGAAAATTTTACATAATTGTTATTAATTAAATACCACTTGTTACAATCATAGATTCAGTTTACGGAAACATGTATGCCTGTTTGGTTTCGCCATAATTGGCCGGTTCTGTGTTTGTCTTGCTCTAAACTATGTATATGCTGCCAAGGTTGATGATTGCCCTCCCTAGACATGAGCTATTTCTTTTCGTTTTCCATCTGAAAGCTCTTGAATTTGTATAGTGGTTTCTTTGGAAATAAACCCGGGAGCACTAACTGACTCAACACTCAGATGTAAACTGTTGGATCTCATTTATAAGTACAGAGAATGCAGGTAGGCACACTCACTGACTCAACACACAAATATAGATTGTCTAATCTGATTTAAAACTACACAGAAATCTCACTAGCTCACTCACTCATTCAACACACTGATGTACTGTTTGATCTAATTCACGACTGTAGAGAATCCAGGCAAGCACACTCACGGACTTAATACACAGATACAGGGTTTGATATAATTTACAACTACACAGAAACAAGGCACGCGAAATCACTGACTCAACACACAGACGACTGTCTTATCTGATTTACAATTACAGAGAATCCAGGTGGGCACACTTAATGACTCAACACGAAGGTGTAGACTGTCTGATTTGATTTACATCTACAGGATACCAAGCAAGCGCAATCACTCATTCAGTAAACAAATGTAGACGGGTCTAAGTTACCATAGAGAACTCAGGCTAACATAGGCTCTTTGTTCCTCTTTCTTATGTATTGATTCTTGTCTGAATCTGTGATTGATCTAGTCTGAGTCAATGATTGATATGCATCTATGTCTGTAATTCATTTGTATCAGAGCTTGCGATTTGTCTGTGTCTCAATCTATGATTTATCCATTTCTGTGTCTGTGAACATTCTGTGTCTGAGTTATGTCATTGTTGTATGTTTTAATTTGTCAACGATCTGTCACTGGGTCTGTGTTGATATGTGTCTGAATTTGCGACTGGCATGTTTCTGAGCTTGTGATTTACATATGTCTGAGTATGTGACTGACACATGTCTGAGTATGTGAGTTCTCTGTGTTTGAGCCACTGATTGATATGTACCTGCGCCTGTGATTTCCGTGTGTCTGAATATGTGATTGATCTGTATCTGACATTGTAATTATCCTGTGTCTGACCCTGTGATTGTTCTGTGTCTGATCCTGTGAGTATTCTGTGTGTGACCCCGTGATTGTTCTGTGTCTGACCCTGTGATTGTTCTGAGTTTGACCCTGGGATTGATTTATAGTCTTTGATTGATCTATATGACTCTGTGAACGATTTGTGTTTGACCCTGTGATTGATTTGTGTCTAAGCCTGTGATTGATTTATGTATGATCCAATGTTTGAGAATACATTCTAATCTGGGGATTATGAATTATATTCTTAGTCTGTGATTCATTCTTGCATCAACAGTGGCCGGTTCTTTTGTGATTCTATGGTTAAATCGTTTCTGAACCTGTCTTTCATTCTGGTAATTGATTTGTGTCAGATGGTGTAGTTGAGTTTTGGTTGATTTTGTGACTGATTCTAGTTTAAATAGCGATCGGTTCGTGTATGTTACCGTGTTTGATTCTTATAAGAGTTTTATCCTATATTCTATGCCGCCTCCGTGCCAAGGGGATTACGGATGAGGTTCGTGACCCCGCATACCCGCTTCCGAAACACAGCATCGTGCGATTTGGCAGCAGACCGCGCTGCGTTGGTTTTTTACGAATTGGTATGGGTGTTGATCGTTCAGAAAGCATTGGCAAACTGCTGAAAGTAAACTTGCCAAGAGACACAACAACACAATGTGCTGGCGTTGACTGCAACGTCCTGAAAAGGATATGCATTTAACTTGTATTTTATGTTTTAATATATTCTTTTCTGTGCATATGGTCAAATCTTTGAGTCTGATATCAATTCTTTAATGATTCTTTGAATAATTAGTATGCCAACATATACGTTATTCTTATTTTAGACTTTGGGTAATTCTTATTGATGACACCTTAAGTGATTCTTGTAAGTTTGTTCCTGCTCAAGGTCTGATTGTGTAAGGCGCAGAACACTAAATTACCCTAACGGCTACGCTTTGTTTCTACGTCGTGTGCATCCGAATTTGCTTGTTGTCCCTATAAATAACTTCAAAGTATAAAGACAAGGTATAAATATACGGTATAATGAAAAGATATAACAAGAAGGTATATCGAACATGAATGACAAGGTATAGCGACACAACACTTACAGAACTGAATTGTCTCTCGTGCATGCCTTAACAAGTATCTAGTACAGTTGAGTTGAGTTGAGTCAAAAACCGGTATCATTGCACTCGGGGTACTCCCATACGCGCTTAACCCTCATCTTTAACAGCCAGCGAAGAGTTCCAATAATAAAGGTCCCCGTTGCAATCTGATTATGTCCGTCTGGCTTTACCTCTGAGTGACGACTGTATACCAGATCCTGTGACCACAATTTGCTGCTGCATTATTTCTAGTATTGCTCTGTTGTCATTGAAGGAAGATCAATGCCTACATATAAAAATATAAGAACATTGGAGGTTTTATGTTACTGACACAGGCAATCAGCGGTAGAAACAATCACCGTGCTTCTGTAGGAGATCCATTGTAAACATTCTGATGAACACTAATGTGGCTAGGGGAATTTTCTCTCCCTCATTCTCACTCTTCTTCATCTCTCTCAATCTTCCTCCATCCCCTCCCCCACTCTGCGTCTCTCTCTCTTCCTCACTCTCTTTTTATCCATCTATTTCTTTCTCCTCCTCCTCCTCCTCCTCCTCATCATCATCATCATCATCATCATCTCTCTCTCTCTCTCTCTCTCTCTCTCTCTCTCTCTCTCTCTCTCTCTCTCTCTCTCGTGCTGTTTAATTTGTGCTCTGTTAGTTATATTGCCTATTGTATTTCAGTCGTGATCATTTCCTATTAGGCTTTGGCAGTTGTAATCTATCCCTGTTTCAAACGTCTAAGAACTGGAGATTTATGGCCAATGCTGCGTGAGGGTGCGCAGTAAAACGTGGCTGATTGTAATGACACTCAATATGCTCATTGAGACAATATATAATGTGACGTTATTACTAAGACAAGGACAATGTCCACTTCAGATATATGGATAACTGAGGCAAGGACACGGTCCACTTCAGACATATATAGATAACTGAGACAAGGACACGGTCCACTTCAGACATATATAGTTTGTTAGCGTGAATTCACTACATTTTCGCCAAAACATCAAAGAAATGTCGCAGCTTTCCATGATTTAAATTCCTTTGGACCTATCAAAGACATATTCCTTGGGTGGGGGTAAATATAAGACGGTAGGAAACATTTCATAACGATGCAACAGACAGTTTTTAAACAAAAATTGGTCGTGAATGAGGGCAATCATTTGTAAACAGACTAGAGCATCAACGTACACGTTGTGTCTTCGGGATGAGAAGACATGGTTAACCTAACATGTTGACCTCATTCATTGAATTAGTTATGTACGTTTCTGCATCGATTAATGGGCCACATTGTCGCCTTGCTAAAGTAAACAAGTCTGTGACCTCTTGATTGGCTAGCATACCTGTTCCCACAAATGTTACCATTGTCAAACTTACAATTACATGAACCAAGAGAAACAAAATGGGATATTGCTCGCCCAACCGTTGCTGTAACACTGCAGGTCTCAGATGAGCAATAATAGAACACGACAGACACAGACGTTCACACACACACTCACAACAAAACTTAATAAATAATGAACATTGAAGCACACAGATTCGTTCCCAACCAATCAAATCAGCACAGGTTGCTCGTGACTAAATACATGACCGTGCCTACAATTCACTTGACTAAAGTGTCTGGTGAATGCATCATCGTGTGAATGTATCACCTAGTGCATGCATCAGCTAGTGAATGTGGAGTTCATGGCTTCCGTGTACACTAGCCTAGAAACTTGTGCCAGCCCTATTGTGGTCATTATAAGCTGCTGAGACTGTATAGAGTGGCTCGGAGGTACGGCGGCGCCTTCGCTTTCGTAAGAACTGGGTTATTATCCAAATGATGTGAATTGTCAGTTTTCCCTGATCTAGGGGCATTGGAATAGCTGCCTACACCATACTATTTCTAGTGTGTTTATAAAGGTTTATTACTGCTCTGTGGCGTTGGTTTTACGGAACAAATTACACGAAATACCGCACATCGGGCTCGAATCACATTTTGGGGTGATTTAGAATAGTGAGAGTTAGCATACCGTAAGAGTTAGCACACAGTGAGAGTTAGCATACAGCGAGAGTTAGGATACAATGAGAGTTAGCACACAACGAGAGTTAGCATACAGTGAGTGTTAACATCCAGTGAGTGTTAGCATTTAGTGAGTGTTAGCACATATTGTGCGTTAGTACATCATTAGCGTTAGTACCCATTCAATATTAGCAAACATTGAGTGAATAATAACATACATTGAATGTTAGCACACATTTAGTAAGTGACATCTTACAGTAAGTGATATACAACAGTAAGTGATATTTACAGTGAGTGATTTCTTAACAGCGAGTGATATCTTACAGTGAGTGTTATCTTACAGTGAGTAATATCATACAGTAAGTGATATCTTACAGTGAGTGATATTTTACAGTGAGTGACATCTTAACAGTAAGTTATATTTTATAGTGAGTGATATCTTACAGTAAGTGATATTTTACAGTTAGTGATATACAGTGAGTGATATCATACAATGAGTATATCATACAGTGAGTTATATCTTACAATGAATATATCATACAGTGAGTAAGTATGTCATACAGTGAGTGATAACATACAATGAGTGATATCTTACAGTGAGTGATATCTTACAGTGAGTTGTATCTTACAGTTAGTGATATCTTACAGTGAGTGATATCTTACAGTGAGTGATATCTTACAATGAGAGATATCATACAGTGAGCTATATCTTACAGTCAGTGCTAGCTACAGAGATTGTTAAACTATAATAATTGTTTGTATACATTGAGTTTGAATATACAGTGCGTATTAATATACAGTGAGTGTTAGCATACAGTAATTGTTAACATGCGGAGATTATTAACATAAAGTAAGTGTTAACATACAGTGTGTGTTGATGCTTCCATTAGTGCAACCCTGCATCTCGGTTATGTTGGTTCATGTGGTGGCTTCAGATTCATCATCAAGTGATATGTTTAGTATAGGGTAAGTCCAGCAATTTCCAAGTGGTTGGTTGTAGTCGGTGTTTTCCTTATAGAATTAATTGCTTGCTTGCTTGCTTGATTGATTGATTGATTGATTGATTGATTGATTGATTGATGAGTGCTTGCTTGCTTGTGTTCGCTGGCTGCGAAGTCCTGTATGTCGGAGACATGGAGACATCCTGTTGTATAACATCAGTGTGATGTCATACCGGACTGAGGTTTGCGTAAGTCTCTGTTGTCCCATGTCTGGCTTATTGGTGTGCAGAATTCAACATACAGCTGAAAGATGCTGGTGTTGACTGCGATGTCCTGTAAAAGGATATGCACACACACAAAAAAGACTGGTGGTTCCACGCCCTGCAGGCAGATACTCTCCGACTTCGGAAGAATCAGCGATCCTACTACGTTAGCCAGAACCCCGAAGGACCTGTTGCCCAGGACGCACGACTAGGACGTGTTATTACGTATTGGCCAGCATAAAACCTGGCCCTGGTGCCTTGGAAACAACTCTGCATCCCATTGATTGATTGAAATCGACACAACTGCACTCGAAACATACATTTTAACAGACGTCTGACTGCTGAGTTTTTCTGTAGTGCATTTATTATGAATGGACCTCTGTCGTATCTACTTATGATAGAATGAGTATAACAAATTGACATGCATGAAAAAGAGATTTGTGGGGTAGACAAAGTTTTATATTATGTTTACGGTATAACTCTGGCACACTTGGATGGCTGATATAGAATACAGTAAACAAAGCATGAGTGTTGGTTGATTGATGTGGATAATTTTAGAATTCCCACACTAGGAGTTTTATTAGGTGTGACTTTTATGACTGGTAATTTCACGGTTTTGAAAGATTATAGAAAATAAATTGCACGCCGGAGTCAGATCATCAGACAAGTTAACGATCACGCCACTGCTAAGCTGTACCAGAGCTTCAGGACTACTAAGCTGTACCAGAGCTTCAGGACTACTAAGCTGTACCAGAGCTTCAGGACTACTAAGCTGTACCAGAGCTTCAGGACTACTAAGCTGTATCAGAGCTTCGGGACTACTAAGCTGTGCCAGAGCTTCGGGACTACTAAGCTGTGCCAGAGCTTCGAGACTACTAAGCTGTACTAAAGCTTCGGGACTACTAAGCTGTACCAGAGCTTCAGGTCTACTAAGCTATGCCAGAGCTTCGGGACTATTAAGCTGTACCAGAGCTTCGAGACTACTAAGCTGTACCAGAGCTTCAGGTCTACTAAGCTGTGCCAGAGCTTCGGGACTACTAAGCTGTGCCAGAGCTTCGGGACTATTAAGCTGTACCAGAGCTTCAGGACTAATAAGCTGTACCAAAGCTTCAGGATTACTAAGCTGTGCCAGAGCTTCGGGGCCACTAAGCTGTACCAGAGCTTCAGGACTAATAAGCCGTGCCAGAGCTTCGGGGCCACTAAGCTGTACCAGAGCTTCAGGACTACTAAGCTGTACCAGAGCTTCAGGACTACTAAGCTGTGCCAGAGCTTCGGGGCCACTAAGTTGTACCAGAGCTTCAGGACTACTAAGCTGTGCCAGAGCTTCGGGGCCACTAAGCTGTACCAGAGCTTCAGGGCTACTAAGCTGTGCCAGAGCTTCGGGAATATAAATGATACGTTATCTATCAAAACCTTTCTACCGGGTCATTAAATTAAGAAATATCAATAAACTTATTTGGATACTTCTCTTCCGTGCTAAAGAAGCTTTGTCGTTGATCAGGTGTTTAAACGAAATGCTGCTCACGTGATCCGGACTAGATCTGTCGCTTGTACTAATTGACCTCTTTCGTGTGAAAATTGGTACTTCAGTCAACAGTTCTCTCAGTTCAGTCCTACATAGCTTTTCAAATCCATTAGTATGGTTCTCAAAACTCACACAGAATAGTGTTTCCTTGATCTTGGTCTTAGCTAGTCACATCTCAATAGTTGTTGACGTAGAGCCGCGTCTTCCAATGTGGTGGACATTCCCAGGACACTCATGCTGCCAACCAGAGTTGTGTGATGGCGACAGGATTTCCACTTCAGATATGTGCGAGGGCGGGGATTTTGTTGAATGACACATACATCCTTTTAGGAATGCTGTGTAATCCATATGGAACAGTTGAGGGTTGTCCTCCAACGTTCACACATTGTTTATGAGTGGGGGATGATTCGATCTCATAACATTGGCTCGTTATTTAGTAGGACATAAATTCGACGGATAAAATTTACTGAGTGCCAGAGAAGTTACAGTTTCGTGGTTTCTGCTCACTGCATACCTGAAGTCCACTAACTCATTTTTTATTTCATTTCGGGCTTGTTATAACCATATATCGACAATATGCGCCATGGCGCTATGGGGTTTAGTAACACAAGCAAGGCGCGAACTGACGGTTTCAGTGAGGTACTGACAATACTGACCAAGACCTACTAACACGTCCTATATTTTACGCAATACGGTGGACGTAAATTTCCTTGCGACTAAATCACTACACAATATACCGTGATATACTAGCAGTGACTAAATCATTACACACTATACCAAGATATACGAACGGTGATTAAATCATTACACAATGTACCATATATCGAATGGTGAATAAACCACTACACAATTTATCAAGATATAAGAAAGCGGAAAAAATCATTACACGGTTTACCATGATATATACGAACTGTGACTAAATCATTACCCAGTTTACCAAGATTTACGAACGGTGACTAAATCATTACACAATTTACCATGACATAAGAACAGTGATTAAATCATTACTAGTTTACCATAATATAAGAAAGGTGAATAACTCATTATACAATTTACCAAGATATACAAACGCTGACTAAATCATTACACAATTTACCATAATATGAGAACGGTGAATATATCACTACACAGTTTATCATTATATACGAACGGGACTAAATCATTACACAATTTATCATGATCTACGAATGGTGAATAAATCATTACACAATTTACCATGATATAGAACGGCACTAAATCATTACAAAATTTACCACGATGTGCGAACGGTGACTAAATCATTAAAAAATGTACCATGATATACGAACGGTGACTAAATCATTACAACATCTACATGCTATACGAACTTGACTAAATCACTACACTATTTACCATGATATAAGAACGGTGAATCATTACAGTTTATTATGATACAAGAACGACGAGTACATCGTTACATAGCTTATACCGAACATTGAGTAATTCATGACGCTAAGGTATACGAACTAATTAATCTGATCCTGTCTTTTGATATAAAGGTCAAAATAAGATGCTAAATTACGAGACTAATAATAGTATGAGAGAGAGAGAGAGAGAGAGAGAGAGAGAGAGAGAGAGAGAGAGAGAGAGAGAGAGGAGAGAGAGAGAGAGAGAGAGAGAGAGAGAGAGAGAGAGAGAGAGAGAGAGAGAGAAATTGATGAGCGTGAGATAAAGTTAATGAGAGTCAGATAAAATAATGGGATTGAGAGAAATTAATGAGAGTGAGATAAAGTTACTGAGAGTGAGAGAAATTCATGGGGTCAGAAAAGTTAATGAGAGTAAGATAAATTAATGCGAGTGAGATAAATTAATGAGCGTGAGATAACGTTTTTGTGAAAACTGAGTTATGCAAACGTAAGCACTCCACTAACTATCTCATTTTTAATGCGCATTTGAACTGCACGCGTAGAAAAGAGCAAAGACTAAAGTCTGTTAAACATGGAGGAGGAAACAACTAAAAGTCGAGCCATAATTTATTGGGGCAGGCAGTCAGGTGACATTACAGAGCCATTATCAAGTATGTAGTGATGGGCTTTTAGTCTATCAACGAACAGAAGACAATTATTTAGGCCACCAGCAAATTGAATCACTCAGCATCGAGTTTGTCTATAGACAACCAGCACCATCAGTTTAATCTCAGATTTATTTCTTTACTCATTCGTTTCCAAATGCATGAACTTAAGTGCAAGAATGACACCGTTGCGGGTGTTTATTAAAAACACCGTTCATTGCACACGGATATATTCAAAGGTGTTGCAGTCTCCTCCCACAGATGACCCATTGAGAATGTTAACACGGTGCTAGAACGCCTACACGCTGCGATGATGTTACTGCGGGGACAGTATAATCAACCACACATGCTGCTGATACCTCGTGGTCGGTACTTTGAAGTGTGGATTATGTCTATTTAGCCTACCCGGTAGTCTCCATGGTGAAGTGTGGATTATGTCTATTTAGCCTACCCGGTAGTCTCCATGGTCAAGTGTGGATTATGTCTATTTAGCCTACCCGGTAGTCTCCGTGGTGAAGTGTGGATTATGTCTATTTAGCCTACCCGGTAGTCTCCGTGGTGAAGTGTGGATTATGTCTATTTAGCCTACCTGGTAGTCTCCAGTGGTGCAAGTGTGGATTATGTCTATTTAGCCTACCGGGAATCTCCGTGGTGAAGTGTGGATTAGTGTCTATTTAGCCTACCCTGGTAATCTCCTGGTAAGTGTGGATATGTCTATTTAGCCTACCTGGGAATCTCCGTGGTGAAGTGTGGATTATGTCTATTTAGCCTACCTGGGAATCTCCGTGGTGAAGTGTGGATTATGTCTATTTAGCCTACCTGGAAGTCTCCGTGGTGAAGTGTGGATTATGTCTATTTAGCCTACCTGGTAGTCTCCGTGGTGAAGTGTGGATTATGTCTATTTAGCCTACCCGGTAGTCTCCATGGTGAAGTGTGGATTATGTCTATTTAGCCTACCCGGTAGTCTCCATGGTGAAGTGTGGATTATGTCTATTTAGCCTACCCGGTAGTCTCCGTGGTGAAGTGTGGATTATGTCTATTTAGCCTACCCGGTAGTCTCCATGGTGAAGTGTGGATTATGTCTATTTAGCCTACCCTGGTAGTCTCCATGGTGAAGTGTGGATTATGTCTATTTAGCCTACCCGGTAGTCTCCATGGTCAAGTGTGGATTATGTCTATTTAGCCTACCCGGTAGTCTCCGTGGTGAAGTGTGGATTATGTCTATTTAGCCTACCGGTAGTCTCCGTGGTGAAGTGTGGATTATGTCTATTTAGCCTACCCGGTAGTCTCCATGGTCAAGTGTGGATTATGTCTATTTAGCCTACCCGGTAGTCTCCATGGTCAAGTGTGGATTATGTCTATTTAGCCTACCCGGTAGTCTCCATGGTCAAGTGTGGATTATGTCTATTTAGCCTACCCGGTAGTCTCCATGGTGAAGTGTGGATTATGTCTATTTAGCCTACCCGGTAGTCTCCATGGTGAAGTGTGGATTATGTCTATTTAGCCTACCCGGTAGTCTCCATGGTGAAGTGTGGATTATGTCTATTTAGCCTACCCGGTAGTCTCCATGGTGAAGTGTGGATTATGTCTATTTAGCCTACCCGGTAGTCTCCATGGTGAAGTGTGGATTATGTCTATTTAGCCTACCCGGTAGTCTCCATGGTCAAGTGTGGATTTATGTCTATTTAGCCTACCCGGTAGTCTCCGTGGTGAAGTGTGGATTATGTCTATTTAGCCTACCCGGTAGTCTCCATGGTGAAGTGTGGATTATGTCTATTTAGCCTACCCGGTAGTCTCCATGGTGAAGTGTGGATTATGTCTATTTAGCCTACCCGGTAGTCTCCATGGTGAAGTGTGGATTATGTCTATTTAGCCTACCCGGTAGTCTCCATGGTGAAGTGTGGATTATGTCTATTTAGCCTACCCGGTAGTCTCCATGGTCAAGTGTGGATTATGTCTATTTAGCCTACCCGGTAGTCTCCGTGGTGAAGTGTGGATTATGTCTATTTAGCCTACCCGGTAGTCTCCATGGTCAAGTGTGGATTATGTCTATTTAGCCTACCCGGTAGTCTCCATGGTCAAGTGTGGATTATGTCTATTTAGCCTACCCGGTAGTCTCCATGGTCAAGTGTGGATTATGTCTATTTAGCCTACCCGGTAGTCTCCATGGTGAAGTGTGGATTATGTCTATTTAGCCTACCCGGTAGTCTCCATGGTGAAGTGTGGATTATGTCTATTTAGCCTACCCGGTAGTCTCCATGGTGAAGTGTGGATTATGTCTATTTAGCCTACCCGGTAGTCTCCATGGTGAAGTGTGGATTATGTCTATTTAGCCTACCCGGTAGTCTCCATGGTCAAGTGTGGATTATGTCTATTTAGCCTACCCGGTAGTCTCCGTGGTGAAGTGTGGATTATGTCTATTTAGCCTACCCGGTAGTCTCCATGGTGAAGTGTGGATTATGTCTATTTAGCCTACCCGGTAGTCTCCATGGTGAAGTGTGGATTATGTCTATTTAGCCTACCCGGTAGTCTCCATGGTGAAGTGTGGATTATGTCTATTTAGCCTACCCGGTAGTCTCCATGGTGAAGTGTGGATTATGTCTATTTAGCCTACCCGGTAGTCTCCATGGTGAAGTGTGGATTATGTCTATTTAGCCTACCGGTAGTCTCCATGGTCAAGTGTGGATTATGTCTATTTAGCCTACCCGGTAGTCTCCGTGGTGAAGTGTGGATTATGTCTATTTAGCCTACCCGGTAGTCTCCATGGTGAAGTGTGGATTATGTCTATTTAGCCTACCCGGTAGTCTCCATGGTGAAGTGTGGATTATGTCTATTTAGCCTACCCGGTAGTCTCCATGGTGAAGTGTGGATTATGTCTATTTAGCCTACCCGGTAGTCTCCATGGTGAAGTGTGGATTATGTCTATTTAGCCTACCCGGTAGTCTCCATGGTGAAGTGTGGATTATGTCTATTTAGCCTACCCGGTAGTCTCCATGGTGAAGTGTGGATTATGTCTATTTAGCCTACCCGGTAGTCTCCATGGTGAAGTGTGGATTATGTCTATTTAGCCTACCCGGTAGTCTCCATGGTCAAGTGTGGATTATGTCTATTTAGCCTACCTGGTAGTCTCCGTGGTGAAATTTGGATTATGTCTATTTAGCCTACCCGGTAGTCTCCGTGGTGAAGTGTGGATTATGTCTATTTAGCCTACCCGGTAGTCTCCGTGGTGAAGTGTGGATTATGTCTATTTAGCCTACCCGGTAGTCTCCGTGGTGAAGTGTGGATTATGTCTATTTAGCCTACCCGGTAGTCTCCATGGTCAAGTGTGGATTATGTCTATTTAGCCTACCCGGTAGTCTCCGTGGTGAAATGTGGATTATGTCTATTTAGCCTACCCGGTAGTCTCCGTGGTCAAGTGTGGATTATGTCTATTTAGCCTACCCGGTAGTCTCCGTGGTGAAGTGTGGATTATGTCTATTTAGCCTATCCGGTAGTCTCCGTGGTGAAGTGTGGATTATGTCTATTTAGCCTACCCGGTAGTCTCCATGGTCAAGTGTGGATTATGTCTATTTAGCCTACCCGGTAGTGTCCGTGGTGAAATGTGGATTATGTCTATTTAGCCTACCCGGTAGTCTCCGTGGTGAAGTGTGGATTATGTCTATTTAGCCTACCCGGTAGTCTCCATGGTGAAGTGTGGATTATGTCTATTTAGCCTACCAGATAGTCTCCATGCTTAAGTGTGAATTATGTCTAGTTAGCCTACCTTGGAATATCCGTGGTGAAGTGTGGATTATGTCTATTTAGCCTACCCGGTAGTCTCCGTGGTGAAGTGTGGATTATGTCTATTTAGCCTACCCGGTAGTCTCCGTGGTGAAGTGTGGATTATGTCTATTTAGCCTACCCGGTAGTCTCCATGGTGAAGTGTGGATTATGTCTATTTAGCCTACCAGATAGTCTCCATGCTGAAGTGTGAATTATGTCTAGTTAGCCTACCTGGGAATCTCCGTGGTGAAGTGTGGATTATGTCTATTTAGCCTACCCGGTAGTCTCCGTGGTGAAGTGTGGATTATGTCTATTTAGCCTACCCGGTAGTCTCCGTGGTGAAGTGTGGATTATGTCTATTTAGCCTACCCGGTAGTCTCCGTGGTGAAGTATTGATTATGTCTATTTAGCCTACCCGTTAGTCTCCATCGTGAAGTGTGGATGATGTCTGTTTAGCCTACCCTTTAGTTTCCGTGGTGAAGTGTGGATTTTGTCTATTTAGCCTACCTTTAAGTCTCCGTGGTGAAGTGTGGATTTTGTCTATTTAGTCCACCTTGGAGTCTCCGTGGTGAAGTGTGGATTTGGTCTATTTAGCCAACCTGGGGGAACTTATAACATCAGATGGAAGATGTACAGCAGAGATTAAGTGCAAAATAGGGCTGGCAAAAGCCGCATTTCAGAAAATGAAGAGTATCTTATGCAATAAGTCGCTATCAATGAATGTAAGAAAGAGAGTGATAAAATGCTATATAGAACCAGTTTTGCTGTATGGCAGCGAATCTTGAAAAGTAAATGAACAAATTAAGAATACCATAGAGATGTGGTTTTTAAGACGAATGTTTCGAATTCCTTGGACTGCCAGAGTAACTAACAACGATTGCCTGAAAGAGGCTAATAAAACTAGAACACTATATGCAACAATAAGAAAGAGACAAACAGCTTTCTTTGGTCATGTGATGAGAAGAGAGGCATTGGAGAACATCGTGACAAATGGAAAGATCGAGGGGAAGAGAGGCAGAGACAGACCAAGAGAAATGATGCTGGACGGATTGAGACGGTGGCATGGAGGAATATTACCAGCAGAGTTGATCCAGAGCACGAAAGACCGAGATCTGTGGAGAGTCATGAACACATACGCCAGCCGGCACGGCACTTGATGATGATGATGGGTGTCTCCGTGGTGAAGTGTGGATTATGTCTATTTAGCCTACCTGGGTGTCTCCGTGGTGAAGTGTGGATTATGTCTATTTAGCCTACCTGGGAGTCTCCGTGGTGAAGTGTGGATGATGTCTATTTAGCCTACCTGGGAGTCTCCGTGGTGAAGTGTGGATGATGTCTATTTAGCCTACCTGGGAATCTCCGTTGTCTGATAGCCCAGTGGTCAACTGCTGCACTTGACCGGGAGTCTGATAGCCCAGTGGTCAACTGTTGTACTTGTCCGGGAATCTGATAGAACAGTGGTCAACTGTTGTACAAGTCAGGGAGTCTGATAGCCCAGCGGTCAACTGTTGTACTTGTCCGAAAGTCTGATAGCCCAGTGGCTAGCATGCTTATCATTCGGCGTAGCTGACGCGGGACATCAGAACGGTTGTTATCGGAGCGAAGTTCTGCAACGGGCATGCTACTGCATTAAATAAATGACCAAAAAGACCGTAAATGTATTAACAAGTAATTTAGATCATCTGTGTAGAGCGTAGAAGATTGTAGAGATGCAGAGGCGAATAAATTCAGATCACCATCTTTTGATAAGTACAATTATGTTGCCACTGAAGAGATGTATAACCTCTTATGATCACGGGAATCAATACAATGTAGGCTATCTCAAAAACTACAATTAATGTTGACAGTCTCTCATAAATACCAGGTCTTTCAACAGTTAGCAGACAAGATGAGCACACAAGACTTCTACCAGCAGCTTAAAACGATTTGGAAGTAATTATGTAGATGTCTATGAAGAAGGTGAAAGAAAACAAATGCCCGAAATCCTAAGGAAAACAGAAGACAGAAAAAGCAAAAACAAGCAGATGTAAATAATAATAAAACCAGGGATGCTAAAGTCAGAGTCCAGGAAAAATAAACAGACGGCCATGAAGAATGTGGGAAGAGCTAAGGACACGATAATAGACAATATTTAGATGGCTTGCAAATGAGACAGAAGACGCAGCAGCATAAGGAAACATCAGAGACCTTTATTTCATCTCAAAGAAATTAGCAGGAAAATATAACCTGTCAAGTTCTCACCAACATTAAAGATCAAATGAACAGATGGGTTGAATACTTTGAAGAACTTCTGAATAGACCAGTCCCAATGATCCCCGAGTCTGCATAAGGAGAGCTGCATATCAACTGAGAGAAAACCATATAAAGACGAAATTAATAATGAAAGCAAACTTCTGAAGGATAGAAAAACTGCTGGTCCCGATAAGTATCTCAGTAGAACTATTAAATACAATATAAACAGATCAGCTGAAGAAATGCCTAGCAGACGGGAGAGAAGGATCTCATGTGAAGCTACGAAGGAAATAGGCCTTCAGGAATGCGAACATTATAGACAAATAATGTTATTGTTCTTTCTTGGAAAAATATTAAGCATGTTCAATCTGGAGATATTAAGATATGGCATTGACAAGCAACCAAGGGATCAGTAGACAGGCCTCCGACGAAACAGATCATGTACTGACCATTACACATAAACACAGAACAAAGAATCGAACTTGAAATCAATTTTACATTAGATATGGGGATTACGAAAAGACACTCGGCAATACTGATGAGGGTTTGTTTGGAAACTGAGGAGAACACCATGGGATCACACTGAAAATTATTAGCTTAATGAGGACAACGATATAAAGACAGGAAATGTAGAGTTCCTTCATGAAGAAAACTAACAGATACCGTTTACATAGAACACGATTGCGAGCATGTACTCTTTTGTCACCTTTACTATATACACTGTTCTATAGACTTGTTTATGAACTGTAGACTTGTTTATGAACTGTAGACTTGTTTATGAAGACACCCATTACTACCGCTAGAAATAGAAGCCCGATAGGATCTGACCTTGCAATACGATTATCTGGACTTGGCTTATGACATTGCCCTCCTAACCCACACAAGGAATCAGATGCAAGATAAACACATTGAATGGACAGTAACGGTAATTAGGTATAAAAATGCAGAGGGGAAAGAGAAAGTAAATGCACATAAACCAAGCAGATGATAACCCGATCTCCCTGGGTGAAACACAGGCGGGATGATGTGATCCCTGTTTAGGGAGCAGTGTAAACAAAAACAGGAAGACAGATAGGGGTGTTTAAAATAAGAAGATAACAGGCAAGAGCATATCACTTGGAAATTTCTGAAAGTGAAAAAACAAAACAGGAGCATATTTAGAATATTTAACTGTAACGTTAAAGGGGTGCGTGTATGTGGATCAGAAAAGTGGAGAAGGAACAAAGCAGTCAGCAATACACTGCCAACATTCAGACACTAGCTTCTGCGCATGCTAGGGGTACTGCAACGTTATCATAGAATCACCGGTGTAGAGCTCTCGGTGAGAACACACAATACCATGGGGTACTGCAACGTTATCATAGAATCACCGGTGTAGAGCTCTCGGTGAGAACACACAATACCATGGGGTACTGCAACGTTATCATAGAATCACCGGTGTAGAGCTCTCGGTGAGAACACACAATACCATGGGGTACTGCAACGTTATCATAGAATCACCGGTGTAGAGCTCTCGGTGAGACCACACAATACCATGGGGTACTGCAACGTTATCATAGAATCACCGGCTATAGAGCTCTCGGTGAGAACACACAATACCATGGGGTACTGCAACGTTATCATAGAATCACCGGCGTAGAGCTCTCGGTGAGAACACACAATACCATGGGGTACTGCAACGTTATCATAGAATCACCGGTGTAGAGCTCTCGGTGAGACCACACAATACCATGGGGTACTGCAACGTTATCATAGAATCACCGGCTGTAGAGCTCTCGGTGAGACCACACAATACCATGGGGTACTGCAACGTTATCATTAGAATCACCGGTGATAGAGCTCTCGGTGAGAACACACAATACCATGGGGTACTGCAACGTTATCATAGAATCACCGGCGTAGAGCTCTCGGTGAGAACACACAATACCATGGGGTACTGCAACAGGTATCATAGAATCACCGGCGTAGAGCTCTCGGTGAGACCACACAATACCATGGGGTACTGCAACGTTATCATTAGAATCACCGGTGTAGAGCTCTCGGTGAGACCACACAATACCATGGGGTACTGCAACGTTATCATTAGAATCACCGGCTGTAGAGCTCTCGGTGAGAACACACAATACCATGGGGTACTGCAACGTTATCATAGAATCACCGGCGTAGAGCTCTCGGTGAGAACACACAATACCATGGGGTACTGCAACGTTATCATAGAATCACCGGTGTAGAGCTCTCGGTGAGAACACACAATACCATGGGGTACTGCAACATTATCATAGAATCACCGGTGTAGAGCTCTCGGTGAGAACACACAATACCATGGGGTACTGCAACATTATCATAGAATCACCGGTGTAGAGCTCTCGGTGAGAACACACAATACCAGTGAACCAAAATGTGAAGAAAGGACTCTGGCTTCAGGTAGATCCCACACTGAGAACACTTGAGAGTAGGATGACTGGCTCGAAGTAGATCCCACACTGAGAAAACTTGAGAGTACGATAACTGGCTCCAGGTAGATCCCACACTGAGAAGATTTGACAGTAGGATAACTGGCTCCAGGTAGATCCCACACAGAGAACACTGGACAGTAGTATAACTGGCTCCAGGTAGATCCCACACTGAGAACACTTGCCAGTAGTATAACTGGCTCCAAGTAAAACCCACACAGAGAACACTTGACAGTAGGATAACTGGCTCCAGGTAGAACCCACACTGAGAAGACTTGACAGTAGTATAACTGGCTCCAGGTAGAACCCACACTGAGAACACTTGAGAGTAGTATAACTGGCTCCAGGTAGAACCCACACTGAGAACACTTGACAGTAGTATAACTGGCTCCAGGTAGAACCCACACAGAGAACACTTGACAGTAGTAAAACTGGCTGTAGGTAGAACCCACACAGAGAACACTTGACAGTAGTATAACTGGCTCCAGGTAGAACCCACACAGAGAACACTTGACAGTAGTATAACTGGCTCCAGGTAGAACCCACACTGAGAACACTTGACAGTAGGATAACTGGCTCCAGGTTGAACCCACACAGAGAACACTTGACAGTAGGATAACTGGCTCCAGGTAGAACCCACACTGAGAACACTGGAGGATAGTATAACTGGCTCCAGGTAGAACCCACACTGAGAACACTGGAGGGTAGTATGACTGGCTCCAGGTAGAACCCACACTGAGAACACTTGACAGTAGTATAACTGGCTCCAGGTAGAACCCACACTGAGAACACTTGAGAGTAGTATAACTGGCTCCAGATAGAACCCACACTGAGAACACTTGAGAGTAGTAAAACTGGCTGTAGGCAGAACCCACACTGAGAACACTTGAGAGTAGTATAACTGGCTCCAGATAGAACCCACACTGAGAACACTTGAGAGTAGTAAAACTGGCTGTAGGTAGAACCTACACTGAGAACACTTGACAGTAGTAAAACTGGCTGTAGGTAGAACCCACACTGAGAACACTTGAGAGTAGTATAACTGGCTCCAGGTAGAACCCACACTGAGAACACTTGAGAGTAGTATAACTGGCTCCAGATAGAACCCACACTGAGAAGACTTGACAGTAGTATAACTGGCTCCAGGTAGAACCCACACAGAGAACACTTGACAGTAGTAAAACTGGCTCCAGGTAGAACCCACACTGAGAACACTTGAGAGTAGTAAAACTGGCTGTAGGTAGAATCTACACTGAGAACACTGGAGGGTAGTATAACTGGCTCCAGGTAGAACCCACACTGAGAACACTTGAGAGTAGTATAACTGGCTCCAGGTAGAACCCACACTGAGAACACTGATGTGTAGTATAACTGGCTCCAGGTAGAACCCACACTGAGAACACTGATGTGTAGTATAACTGGCTCCAGGTAGAACCCACACTGAGAACACTTGACAGTAGTATAACTGGCTCCAGGTAGAACCTACACTGAGAACACTTGACAGTAGTATAACTTGCTGTAGGTAGAACCCACACTGAGAACACTGATGTGTAGTATAACTGGCTCCAGGTAGAACCCACACTGAGAAAACTTGACAGTAGTATAACTGGCTCCAGGTAGAACCTACACTGAGAACACTTGACAGTAGTATAACTGGCTCCAGGTAGAACCCACACTGAGAACACATGACAGTAGGATAACTGGCTCCAGGTAGAATCCACACTGAGAACACTGGAGAGTAGTATAACTGGCTAAAGGTAGAGGCCACACTGAGAACACATGGGAGTAGTATAACTGGCTCCAGGTAGAACCTACACTGAGAACACTTGACAGTAGTATAACTGGCTCCAGGTAGAACCCACACTGAGAACAGTAGGATAACTGGCTCCAGGTAGAATCCACACTGAGAACACTGGAGAGTAGTATAACTGGCTAAAGGTAGAGGCCACACTGAGAACACATGGGAGTAGTATAACTGGCTCCAGGTAGATCCCACACTGAGAACACTGGAGAGTAGTATAACTGGCTAAAGGTAGAGGCCACACTGAGAACACATGGGAGTAGTATAACTGGCTCCAGGTAGAACCCACACTGAGAACACTTGACAGTAGTATAACTGGCTCCAGGTAGATCCCACACTGAGAACACTGGAGAGTAGGATAACTGGCTCCAGGTAGATCCCACACTGAGAACACTGGAGAGTAGTATAACTGGCTAAAGGTAGAAGCTACACTGAGAACACTTGAGAGTAGTATAACTGTCTCCAGGTAGAACCCACACTGAGAACACTGGAGAGTAGTATAACTGGCTAAAGGTAGAGGCCACACTGAGAACACATGGGAGTAGTATAACTGGCTCCAGGTAGAAGCTACACTGAGAACACTTGAGAGTAGTATAACTGTCTCCAGGTAGAACTCACACTGAGAACACTTGAGAGTAGTATGACTAGAAATGCCTTTGTCTGGGGAGCCACGGGGGCAATTGAAGTAGCGTTAACAACACCTGGAGAAGGGAATGAGAGACAGCTGTGTGTAATATGGGGAGGACATAGGTGGAACTGCATGAAATAGGAAACAACAGGACAGCTTGGGGTGGGTTGGCTGAGGGTTACTGCCTCCATGTGGGGTCAAGGCAACATACAAATTCAAAGAAAGGCTGTCGACGTGATATTGACCACGTCACCCATCCAGCGCTGACTGGTCTAAACATATATTGCAGCATGTATGCGACAAGCTTACAAGTGTAATGGGGGTCGTGAATGTTGTTGTTACAGTGCTGGTTCCGTGTAATAGTGGGGTCAGATGCCGGCGTGAAACATAGCAGACACATGTTACAAACAGTAACAGTTGTTTTCTGTTGTCAGTTAACTAATACCAGCTCGTAACGTGCTTGCTATAGAATATACAGTTAGATGCATAGATAATGCACAAGTTATATCGATATCATAACCTATGACCTCGGATAAATAACTTGAGGTAGAAAGAAAAGCTCTATAAACAGTGCCACCTGAAGCTGTCAGCGCGATAAATAAACAGCTGAATCATTTCCATCGTTTGCCCACGTTAAACTGGGCTAGAAGAAGAAGTGAACAAACAATAACACAGGTTTCGTTTGGGGAATTTGTATTTTTAGAGCGTAACTTTATGTCTCAGATGGCCCGCCATGTTCTGACGCTAGGAAGGCCCGCGCTAAAGTTGTGCATATTAGCTATCATATTATAAACTTGCATAAACAATCTGCAGACTTCCAGGCCAGCCACCATTATAATTTGCATCACTCTACAGGTGTATCAGTATTCACCTCCGATGTTTCCCTTTGATGTTTTTAACAGGCTTCAACAGGCCAGTTTCCCTTCTGTCTCATCGCAAAACAATCTGTTTCAGAGAGAGATTAGGCCATTCCTCTTCAATCTCCCCCCACCCCGAGGAGGTAGTACATCTGATGAGAAAAACATTCTCCTCAAGTCTGAAGGTGAGAGAAGGTGAAGGAAATATTGAGATTAACCAAAGCGCTGTTGTCTTGTTTGTTGTGTTTGATCAGGTCTTTAAGTGTCAGAAACTAGTCAGTATCTTGATCTTGCAGTTTCCGAAACAAAACAGTCTCTTGATCATGGTGCGTCAGAAACTACTTGGTCTCTTGATCGTGTAAGAGAAACTACAGTCTCTTTATCTCATTGCGACAACAACTACAGTATCTTGATTGTGTAGTGTTAGAAATTACAGTAAAACCTCGGTTTTCGTTGCCTTCGGTTATCGTCGGTGTCGGTTTTTGTCGATTTTTTTTCCGCGAAATAATTATCTCGGTTTTCGTCGGTTGCCTCGGATTTAATCGGCGTGCCCACATGACCTCGCTTCTCATCTTGTGAAATCAAAGGGATCCACGCGTTCTTCTTGTCAATTTGGTGTTGTTTTTAGTTGTGTGAGTTGTGTGACTTACTAATAATAAAATACGAGAGCGGCATTAAGATCTCTTAAATCGGCCACATGTACGGGAAGTCGCCATCCACGATAAATTCCAATGGGGCGAATAAGGAATAAATAAAGGAGGCTAATGTAGCGAAAGACTTGAAAGTGGTAACGAAACAAAGATCGCAAACAATTGAAGATGTCGAACTGTTATTGTTAATTTGGATAAATCAAAATCAGTTTGATGGCGATTCTGTACCGGGGGAAATCATATTTGAAAAGGCCAGACTATCGTATTCCGATTTCATTAAGAAAATGCCTGGGACGAGTGCTAGTGGCCAGCAGAGGATGGTTTGAAAAAATCAAGAGGCGCACTGGAATACACAGTGTTTCTAGGCAAGGCGAAAGTGCTAGTTGGCACAAGTCTGGGGCCGAAAAAAAAGTAGTAAATACTATATTTATTCTCTATAGAATGCGTTTAAAAAACATGTATTTTGGAGTGCCTAGAACGAATTATTTGCATTTACATTGATTCATATGGAAATAATTGCTTCAGTTTTCGTCGCTTTCAGATTTCGGCGATTGTTTTCGGACGGATTATCGATGAAAACCGAGGTTTTACTGTACATTATTTGTATATCTTGTGGTTTCAGAAACTGCATTATATGTATATCGTGTGGTGTCAGAAACAGCACTGTATGTATATCTGGTGGTGTCAGAAACAGCACTACGTAGATATTGTATTGTCCGAACTACACTGTATGTAGACATTGTATAGTCAGAAACTACACTATCTGTATATCTTGAGGTGTCAGAAACTAGACTGTTATAGATCTCGTAATGTCAGGAACGGATATAAGATATTATACATACACAAGTCTAAGCAACAAATATTTAGTGAAATATGCAAATTTTTATGGCCAAGCGCATAGTTTGTGTGTTTTAAATAGATATTTCGATCATTCCCAGTGATAAATTATCCACGATGTCATAGGTTATTTACCATTACAGACGCCGATGAAAGGGGTAAGAACCCTTCTGTTGATACAAACATTTGTATTCTGTTTATTGCTTTCACTAAACCTCTATGTGCGGCCCGTGACCTTTTCACAACCTAACGATTCTCTAAAGCCACGTAATTTGCTTTTTCTGAGACTGCAGTTACAGTGATCTCCACTTGGAGGGGCGCTCAGCTCTGACCGCACGCATGTTTCTCTTTAATCAACCACAGTGGTGGCGTTCATTGATCTGCTGCCTGCATACTTCCTGTGCCGATGATCAAATCACCATTTCACGAGGAAATACTATCAGAGGCAATTCTTCACTTGGTTGCCGAGGTCCTTTGACCTTTCCGTTATACTGGGGCAATTAGTTAAATATACTCAACGCTTCTAGCTCGTTTAGAGGTTTCCTATGCTGTCTCAAGCACAGGGAAGCACACACATATAAGCACACACAGACTGACGGATGGATGAATGGTTTGAGTTGCTAGATGGATGTTTGGATGGACAGACAGACTGACAGATAGCCATTTAGATGCGAGATGGGTATCGAGAGATAGAAGGACATACAAGAGACATACAGACAGCGACTGTGATACAAATACTGTAGAGATGATTTTTTATTCCGCGTTTCCATCCTGTTTCAGGATATTGCGGTCAACATCAGCATCTTTCAGCTGTATGTTGATTCCTAGGCTAGATTACGCTCATCAACACGCCACGACTTTCTGAGCGACCGGCTCCATACTCTCATAAGTCACTGGCGCGACTCCACCGCTTCCAATTCTCGTGCGCTCACGTCAACTACGAGAGTATTCGGAGTTACGGAGAAAGCTGCTAACTCCTCGGCCAGGGAGACCGGCAAATAGAGATGATCCAAAAGTGAAATTATTCCGCATATGTGCGAATATGGCAGAAAATATATGACCTTCTAATATATATATACTAGCTGACCCGGCCCGGCTTCGCCCAGACCCTGGAGGGGAGCATCTCATTTAATTCATATAAGTAGTCATATAAGTTCTCGTTCCCGTTACCGACAATCTGTCTGTCTGTCTGTCTATCTGTCTGTCTGTCTGTCTGACCCGGCCCGGCTTCGCCCAGACCCTGATGGGGAGCATCTCATTTAATTCATATAAGTAGTCATATAAGTTCCCGTTCCCGACTATCTATCTGTCTGTCTGTCTGACCCGGCCCGGCATCGCCCAACTCCTGGTGGGGAGCATCTCATTTAATTCATATAAGTAGTCATATAAGTTCCCGTTCCCGACTGTCTGTCTGTCTGTCTGTCTATCTATCTGTCTGTCTGTCTGTCTGACCCGGCCCAGCCCATGGTGGAGAGCATCTCATTTAAATCATATAAGTAGTCATATAAGATCCCGTTCCCGACTATCTGTCTGTCTGTCTGTCTTGGGTAAATGGAGGAGGGAGGAGGAAGAGGGAGGTGGAGGAGGGAAGAGGAGGGAGGAGGAGGGAGGAGGAGACAGGAGACAGGAGGAATAGGGAGGAATAGGAGGGAGGAGGAGGGATTAGGAAGAGGAGGGAGGAGTAGGGTGGAGGAGGAGGGGGAGGAGGAGGGAGGAGGAAGAGGGAGAAGGAGGGAGGAGGAGAACGCAGGAGGAGGAGGGAGGAGGAGGAGAGGGAGGAGGAGGGAGAGGGAGGAGGAGGGAGGAGGAGGAGAGAGTAGGAGGAGGGAGGAGGCGGAGGGAGCAGGAAGAGGGAGGAAGAAGGGAGGAGGAAGAGGGAGAAGGAGGAGGAGGAAGGAGAGGGAGGAGAAGGCAGAATGAGGAGGAGGGAGGAGGAGAAGGAGGGAGGAGGAGGAGGAGAGGAGGACGAGGGAGGAGGAGGAGGAAGGGAGGAGGAGGGAGGAGGAGGAGAGAGTGGGAGGAGGGAGGAGGCGGAGGAGAAGGAAGAGGGAGGAAGAGGGAGGAGGAAGAGGGAGAAGGAGGAGGGAGGAGAAGGCGGGAAGAGGATGAGGGGAGGAGGAGGAAGAGGGAGGAGGAGGAATGTGAAGGGAGGAGGAGGGAGGAGGTAGAGGGAGGAGGAGGAGGGAGGAGGAGAGAGGAGGAGGAGGAGGAGGAGGAGGGAGGAGGAGGGATGGAGGAGGGAGAGGAGGAAGAGGGAGGAGGAGGAATGTGAAGGGAGGAGGAGGGAGGAGGTAGAGGGAGGAGGAGGAGGGAGGAGGAGAATGGAGGAGGAGGGGGATGAGCGGAGAGGGAGGAGGAGGAAGGAGGAGGGGAAGAGGGGGAGGAGGAGGGAGGAAGAAGGAGGAGGGAGGAGGAGGGAATGAGGGGGTGGAGGGAGGGGGAGGAGGGGGAGGAGGAGAAGGGAGGAGGAGGGCGAAGGAGGAAGGAAGAGGGAGGAGGAGGGAGGAGGAAGAGAGTGGAGGAGGGAGGAGGAGGGAGGAAGAGATAGGCGGAGAGGAGGAGGAGGGAGGAGGAGTAGGGAGGAATAGGAGGGAGGAGGAGGGAGGAGAGGGATTAAGAGAAGGAGGGGGGAAAGGGGGAAGGAGGAGGGAGGAAGAGGAAGAGGGATGAGGAGGGAGGAGGAGGGAGGAGGAGGAGGAGGAGGGAGGAGGGTGAAGGAGGAGGAGGGAGGAGGGTGAAGGAGGAGGAAGGAAGAGGGAGGAGGGGGAGGACGGAGGGGGGAGGAGGAGGGAGGAGGAGAACGCAGGTGGGGAGGAGGAGGAGGAGAGGAAGAGGGATGTGGAGGAAGGAGGAGGAGGGAGGAGGTAGAGGGAGGAGGTAGAGGGAGGAAAAGGGAGGAGGGAGGAGGAGAGAGGAGGAGGAGGGAGGAGGAGAAGGGAGTAGGAGGGATGAGGAGAAGGGAGGAGGAGAGGGAGGAGGAGGGAGAAGGGAGGGGAGAAGGAGGAGGGAGAGGGAGGAGGGGGAGGAGGTAGAGGGAGGAGGAAGAGGAGGAGGGTGGAGGGAGGAGGTAGAGGGAGGAGGAGGGAGGAGGTAGAGGGAGGAGGAGGGAGGAGGCGGAGGGAGTAGGAGGGAGGAGGATGGAGGAGGAGGGAGAGGAAGAGGGAGAAGGAAGAGGGAGAAGGAGGAGGGAGGAGGGAGAGGGAGGAGGGGAGGAGGTAGAGGGAGGAGGAAGAGGAGGAGGGTGGAGGGAGGAGGTAGAGGGAGGAGGAGGGGAGGAGGTAGAGGCAGGAGGAGAAGAGAGGAGGAGGGAGTTCGCCATTCCGAATTCATACTCGTCTAGGTTCTGTGATTTCGGTCCTTCCATTGATTGTTCTTCCCTTCTACACGACTGTAGATAACTTCCTTACACATAAAAAGATGAATTGTTATTGATATTGCCGTGGCATGGAGGCATATATATCAGCAGCAGAGTTGAACGCCTACGCCAGCCGGCACGGCACTTGATGATGATGATGATTGCCGTGTGACGATTCTGTGTAGTCACGTCATTTTCTTCCCTTTCCCTAGCGTTTTGGTTCGGGGATTCTTTCATCATCATCATCATATATTTACGTACGTATTTTGGGAATGGGAGGAGGGAGGAGGAGGAAGAAGAAAAAAAAATACGACAGTTGGCAGCGCTGGAATGAAAGGAAGGCGTGTAGAAAATTTCATCTCAATCGGATGGGCCGTTCGCGAACGTATAAAGGACATACAGACATACAGACATACATATCCACACACATCCTAATTTATATATAAGATATATATATATATATATATATATATATATATATATATATATATATATATATATATATATATATATATATATATATATGTGTGTGTGTGTGGGGGGGGGGGGCGCGCGTGTGCGTGCGTGTATATAACAAATTAGTTTCCGTCAGCGTTTCTGGATAGGCCAGAACTGTTAGCTATACACATGTAGGGAAAGTTATCATCATATACTGGTCAACTGTGCTGAGCTGTATGTCTTCTGTTTTCTGATGTAGCAAGAGAACACCGGTATCTCCACTTATCTCTTTACTGTTTACTATCTGCCAAGGACAATTAATTACCTGCACTCATTAACTGTCTGGTTTGGTTTGCTTTGTAAAAGACCGCTGTCGTGGCACACAGATATCTCCATAAGTGCTCAGACACCGCCTATGTATCACACAAGGTGACTCTCAGTACAGTGCACGAACACTGTAGTGCCGACAAAATCCAACAATGTGTATAGGATAATCACATATGCTAAAGCTATTCTGTTTAGCTTTTCTAATTTAGAAACATTGCATGAGTGTCTGCTTATTCAGTTGGCTTTTTCCTATTTTAAACTGCTCAGGAATGTGTACCAGCAGACGGGTTCTTCGAGTTGTCAACACCGTTAGACAAACCTAGTCTGCTTGGTGCAGAGGCGGACGCCATAACCCCTGATCTACAAATTTATCTATATGTCATGTTTATCCGTCATTTTCTGATATTCTTATCTAAGAGCATATATTTCTGCTCAAACCGCTGGCGTTCTGTCTCAGGCATCTCTCATTACCACACATCTCATCTTCGTGGAGCCGACTGTCTTGACCTTGGCTTTTACCTGCTGAGGCTGTTTGTACCATGTGGAGAGAGGCAACTGCTGGCACTGTAAAACACTCAGAAGAGAATGGAAAGTTTATGGCACTGTAAAATATATTGAGAAGAGAACGACAAGATTCTGGCACCGTAAAATATATCGAGACGAGAATGACAAGTTTCTGGCACCGTAAAGTATGCCGAGAAGAGAATGACAAGTGTTTGGCGCTGTGAAATAAACTGAGAAGAGAATGACAAGTTTCTGTCAACGTAAACTTACCAAGCAGATAATGACATGATTATTGCACCGTGCTGTCAAAACTTAATTCAGCACGCCATAACTGTGTCCAAAAACATATACACATTTATATCAGAACGAATAAACCACCACTACAAAATAAAAAGACTAATTCAAATGGTGAACACAAATGCAAAGCTGGGTAGATTATCATCAGCTTATAGTTTATGCAACGGTCAATAGTTTATAGTTGAGTGGATTAACAATGAATAGTTGAGCCGGTCAAAATTGTATAAATGAGTAGGTGATCAACAGTCGATCAACAATGTATTGTTGAGTCAATGGTCAACAATTTATTTTGAATTAATAATCAATAATTTATAGTTACGTCGATTATCAATAATCTGTAGTTGAGTCGATCAACAATTTATATGTGAATCAATCAACAATCTATTGTTGAATGGATGATCAAGAATGTGACTGTATGACTCCTTAACCGGAAATTGTATCCCGTGTGTTCACCTACAGCAAACATGCAACAATTGTGCCGTTCTCGTCGTCAAACATTGACACTTATCCTTGGCCAATAACCAAACACAACACAAAACAAAGGCGAAACACCGGCTCTCTTTTTCTCTCTCTCTCTCTCTCTCTCTCTCTCTCTCTCTCTCTCTCTCTCTCTCTCTCTCTCTCTCTCTGTGGGTGGGGTGTGTGGTTACTTATGGGTATGTGAGCCGGTCGCTCAGAGAGCAATGTCAAACTACTGCGCGTAATCTTGCCAAGAACATCAACAGCAGTTGAAAATGCTGGCGTTGACTGCAACGTCCTGTAAGGGATATGCAATTTTTTAAAAACGTTGTCATTGCTCCACTTCCACCCGGCCAGTGCAGTGCGGCTGTGGGGTTGACAGCGTTTAATCGACTGACTTTTCCCGAGATCTAGGTAGTCAAAGGCATCGCCGTTATCCATAGGCAGGCATCCGTAATAGACCGTATTAGTCCTGGATATTGTTTCATACCGGTACAGCTAGCTCTGTACTCGACTTAAGGGTAAGTTGTGTCATTTATATTTGAGATCACGTCATTTGATTGCCTATTTTTGTAGTTGGCTTATTAATTGTTGGAGGTCCAGCTGTTTCAGCAAGAAAACGATATGGTCTGCGCATGCCATAGATTTGAATAAATGTTCTCAACTGTTGCATCCCCATTCAGAGTATTCTCTGTACACATATTGTATTCAGAGTTTTATACGTCAGCTGTGCTCGGCAGCCAATGCTGGGAGCTAAACCCTTGCCTGACGGCCCGTGGTTGTGGGTTCGAATTACAACTGAAGTGGATTTTTGTTTTAAGTGTACATGAGATCGCAGGTCAATCCGGCCGAAAGTAGGTACCATGGTCTTGGGGAGTAAAAGAACCACATTACCCACCAAATGTCCATGGGTCTGTAACATATGAGCCTAGCAATATGTGCTCAGAGCGTCCAATGCGTGTAAGATGTTGACCACACCATCCACCGAATGCCCATGTAACAAAATGAGTCCAGCAATATATGCTCAGAGCGCCCAATGCGTATAAATGGGCCCGTTACTTTTTTTCTATACTTTGAGGACAGAAGAACATCAGTGAGATTATGTAGGTCCTTATCACATATTGTAGATACAAAGATAAATTTAAGACGGGGGTGTACAATATACATACAGAAAATACACTGAATCAGATAGAGAGAAGACAGGGATGCACCAGTTGAGAACATTCGTTCACTAAGATAAATTACGTAGTCTATACATTTTTCTTGCTGAAACAACTAGATCTCTAAGAATTAATAAACCAAGTACAATGAAATGGCATGATCACAAATATAAATTACAGTGTGTGTGTGTGTGTGTGTGTGTGTGCGTGCGTGTGTGTGTGTGTGTGTGTGTGTGTGTGTGTGTGTGTCAAAGCTAATGCGAAGCCAATTTTCAGTATTATACTGGATGAAAGAAACATGAGCACGGAAATAGGTTAAGATAACCAATAACAGATGTTGACAAGTGTGAACAAGAAATCAGAAAGAGAATATAAATGACCAATGTAACATACCATGATATGATGCAGCATCTCACATGTACACAGCTAGTTTCCAATATTGTAACTACGAGGGTAAGTTAATAAGTAAGTCAAAAATGGCTGTAGAAAAATAACTAAATATGATAACAACTTGAAACCAGTTTATTTTCATACAAATATTGTCCCTTTATTTCTCAACAAAATTTCCACCAACATTGATGCACTTATCCCATCATATGATCAGTCCTTCCAAACCGGCTTATACGGGTGTTTGTTGACCGGGTTAATCTTTCCGGGCATCAGTATTACAACTGGGATTGACGAAATCTTAGTGAATGAGCTTAAAGTCAGATAACTCACGAAGGTACCTTGAAAGTAAGCTCAGCTCATGGTTAAAGAGGGCTCAACAGGGGGGAAAAAAATAGTGGAAACGTGAATACGGAACAAGGAAGACTGTGTTACATGGGTGGATAACTGGGGCAAGACTACATGAATGTCAAATGAAGACGCAGGGAAAAGAGTGTTGGCGATTATACATCCCACCTATAATGAGGATATATTACTTGAATAGCATGGTGATGATGTGGTGGTCACTTGGTGCTGGTGGCAGTGGTGTTATAATCAGGTATTAGATATGACTGAGTTACCGTATGACAGAACGTCCTCATTGTGTTGGGAAAAAACCCTAACCAGGCTTTCGTGTAGTAGATCATCAACGTTCGTGTTTGACTCTTCACCGCCAATAGTACGTACTCTGTATGGAGTCACGTGGCTCCAATATTGGTCACTACACTGCGGAAGAACAGCTAATGTATTTCGTTGAGATTTTTACATCAACATTTTAGTGGAGATAACTGTTTACAAAACAAAATTCAATTCAGAAACCCATATATGTAAACCAACAACAAATACACGATTTCGTTCTCCTTTTCTGCACAGCTTCAGCTGTCAACTTGTCCCAGCAAGTAAAGTCAGCACTCCTACAGATTGCTGATAGGCACATTTCCATGCTTGCTGATTTTGGCCATAGGTGCTCTAATTATAAGTGAATCGGTACAACTACACCAGGAGAGTCATAACATCTGATTGAAGGTTCCTTGTAGAGATTAGAACAAGAATCGCCATGGCAAAGTTAGCCTTTTGCAAGATGAAAAACATACTGACAAATGAAAGATGTCAGTTGCAGTGAGAAAAAGAGCGATGAAGTGATATATTTTGTCTTTACTATTATGTGCATGTGAAATATGGACAATAAGCAGACAAGCTGAGAAATATTTAACGTAGTGGGGGTATGGTTCCTGAGAAAAATATAAAGAAAACCATGGGTGGGCAGAGAAATGAATGAGACAGGTCTACAAGAAACAAATGAAAGTCGTAAATCGATTAGAGAATTAAATGTAAACAGGTAAGATTTGTTGGGCACGTTATGGGAACACATAATCTAGAACACATGATGATAACAGACAAAACTGATGGGAAAATAGCAAGGTGAAAGCAGAGAGATGAATATCTGAATGGCGTGGTCACATGGTGTAATCGGTATAATCGGAGCTGATCTACGACTCTGGTGATCGTGTACGATAGCGAACCATGACCATCCACGATTACCGGCACAGGTGCATGTTGCTGATCACGTTCTATTTAATCCTTGTTAAGCAACGGAATGCTAAACTGTGGTGTATTATACCGCATGTCTTAGTGGATCAAGGTATCCATGGGCTAACATACCACAGCTATCCCGATGGCTTACACTGTATTGTTCAGTGTACGACGAGTTCTATTGTAGACACACGAAGTCTTCTTGCTCACAAACATATATTAGATACCACGGACTGGATCTGCCAATGTAGGACAGACGGAACCCTGAGAATAACACGAAGACAGCCTAGCCAGGCGTCTTCAGCTCCTGGCTGGGGCAAGATGTGCGGATCATCTTGACAGTTATCAGCGGTTCAAAGACTTACATGGCACTCTCCGTTTGGCACTGGAAAATAGCATGGATTTGTTCCAAGTTATGTCACTATGAGAAAACATCTTATGTGGCGGAGGGAGAGGAGGAATAAGGCGAGGGTAGGACGCCTGTACAGGTATGTTTCACATGTGTACAAGTCTAATCGTTCACACCTCTAAGGCAATATGTGCCATGTAATTAGCTTGTGGACATTCATGTTTCCCATCACCACATCATAGCTGTCAGTTAGGCTAATCGTAAAGACTGAATTTAATGAGCGTTCAAGTGATAAAGGCATACTGGGCTCGGCTTCAGACCGGAGATAATAGAAAGCAGGTAGTACGGTCTACTGTTATACGGTTAGTTAGTTGCATATTCTTTACGGACGTAGCAGTCAACCCAAGCAATTTTTGGCTGTTCGTGATTCTTGTGCAAGTTTACGTTTACGTTTAAGTTTACGTGTTTGCCATTGCTTTCTGAATGACCGACACCCATACCATTTCATAAACAACCAACACGCGGCATGAGGGATTACGAACTGCGTCCATAACTCCTTCGCAACGTTCTTTGTTGCGATGACGTGTCGAACAGCGTGGAAATAACTTGTTGAGCTGGTCATTGATGGCGTTACAAACAGAAATGACTTCGTCACCACTGAGAGATAACAAGTTACAGTAAACATCATGGGTTATAACATCACAAACTGGTTAGTTTTCGCTTTATAAACGGAAATAAAGGAGTAATGGTTACGGTGTCCGCCTCAGGCAGGAAACAGTCCGTTATGGTAACCTCAACCTGTCCTACTACTAGGCGTGTCCACTAATTGGCGAATGGTGGAGTGGCCATTAGGTATAGACATCGGTCACCAATATGTTTAATCAGCGGCCATAGACCATCACAAGGAGTGTTCATTTAGAGGAGTCTAGTTAGTGTGACAGCCGGTTTCCGTGGTAAAGGCGTTACGGACGCGGTACGTAATTCCGCTTACCTAAGCTCAAAACACAGCTGCGACAGATTTGGCAGCAGGCCGTGTCGCGCTGGGTTTTAACGTTATGGTATGGGAGCTGGTCGTTCAGAAAGGAATGGAAAACTACTGAACGTAAACTGCCAAGACAACAACAACAGCAGTGCTAGTGTTGGCAGCGATGTCCTGTAAATAGGATATACAAAATAAGTTAGTGTGACAATGCCATCGACGGGTAGAAGACGCCATACCTAAGCCACCCTCTTGCTTTACACGGACTGTCTTTGTAGAAAAAGACTATTGGTGCCAAACCATACATAAATTGACTGATGGTCTTGTAAAACTTGCTTCAAACAAAACTGTGTCTAGTTAACATGTCAATTTGGGTGATTCAATGAAATCAAATGGTCAGGCTGGGATCATCCTCATATTTTATATATACATGTAAATAGGATATGCAATATCCTATTTACAGGACATCGCTTTCTGAACGACCGGCTCCCATAAAATCATGTTAAAACCCAGCGCGACACGGTCTGATCCTCATTTTATGGTATAAGATTTACATGTTGAAAATAGCTTACATACTGGCAGTGAAATAGCAAAACACCTCAATAAAATGGAGAGTTGGAAAACATAAAGCATGAGATGGATGGAATTGATATTCATATATATATATATATATATATATATATATATATATATATATATATATATATATATATATATATATATATATATATATATATATATATATATATCAGTAAAATGCTATGGACGGAGCGGGAGAAAACATATCTAGATAAACACACAATAACTTATTCTGGAAGGAAGAAATACCAAAGCATAGTTAAATGGGTTCGGCAGTCTCACATAGAATGCTCTTAGAAACTCCATGGCTTCTGAATATCAAATTAATATAGATTTATGCACCAGCAAAAGAACGCACATAAGAAGATATAGATGTTTTTTTTAGACCTGCGTGTCTAAGAACTTGGTCTGCAGATTTACAAAGGATCACAAGCGCACTGTGCATGGCTTAACTTTGAGTAATTACCTAACAGTGGTTTAGGAGGAAAGTTGGACAAGTGTCTGACGTGGACACAGTATGCACAACAAATAAGACAAATACAACCTAACGAATATCAAATAAAGCAGTTACACAATGAACTAAGAAAGAAAATATGGAGTGACCAGGGTTGTAACAGTACATTATGGAGTTTTTGTTACTAAATAGGAAACATTCATTGACCTCCATTGTTCACCAAGCGCCGTCTGAAGAGTTCACGACCATCGAGTTCGACTTTCCCATAATCTGACTTGGAGAGGTATAAGTGAGACATTGATTCCAGATGACAGATTCATCCGGTCTGTACATGTGGCTAGACCAATTAAAGTCTAAGATACTACCCTGTGACATAAATGATGCTGCAGTTCATGGATTAACACTAGAACAGGTTTCACTTGACAGTTTATCTAAGCACATGCTAGCTGAAGTAAAAGTACTGATGCTGAGCACCTTCTTGAGTTATTGTCGTTCAGTGCACAAAAACCATCACGTGTTGCCTGAACCCGTAAGGGAAGAAAATAATATTTTGGCTGAACATGCATATCGCAGGAGGCGATTAAGGAGGGTTTGTTGTGAGACTGGGGGGTCTGGTCCCGTGGATAACATGAGCTGCAACATCCCAGCAATCATGAACATGTCCACGCATGTCTTGGCTTGAGTTGAGTGACGGTCTATGCTCCACTGGCAGGAGAAGACGAAGAAGAATTCAGACAGACAGCCAGACAGACAGACAACTCACGATCATCATCGTGTACCATGTCGATTGGCGTGGGCTGTCGTAGTTGGCCGTCTCTCACGATCACCATTCTTGTTTCATATCTGTGTTCTTACCCCTGTTATACCATGTCGATTGGCGTGGGCTGTCATAGTTGGTCGTCTCTCACGATCACCAGTCTGGTTTCATATCTGTGTTCTTGTCACTGTTATGCCATGTGGCCAAGCTATTCTGGTATTTATTTATCGCTGTGCCTTTCCATTGCTCTTTCCTCATTAACTTTGTGGGTTATCACTAAGTTTTCAAGTGTAACTCTCCCCATAGTGTGCCCACAAATATTGCCTGTCAATGAAATACCGTCTCATCTGCACAGAAAGCTGTAACGTATATTATCCTAGCAATTACTGAAATAGTAATGTAACCCAGAGATGCATGTTTTTTAATGTTTGCCATAGACACCGTTTTTGGAATCAACGTCGTGCAAAAGAGATCAAGGAAACCCCACCCAGCAACTGGCGATTGGATGACCAGGAGTAAACCGTAAGTTGTCCCTATTCACCTCCTGGCCGCGCCTGATGCTACAACTCCACTGTTTGTGCCAGACGCCATCTGCGTCTCTGGAGCAGCTTGAATGAGCGTGGGTTGGCCTTCTAGGCATTAGCTGTACACGACGTTTTGCTTTCCTGCAGGAATCCTCTGTGGCGAAGATGTTACTCCGCTTGCATCGCGCTCCGAAGGTTGTGGGTTCGATTCCGGCTACGTCGTTCGGTTCATGTGTAAATTATTTTTGGATACTCCTTGTGGTCTTCGCTGGAGCTACGGAGCTTGTGTTTTGTTCGAAGCTTTCGGCAGGTCGCCCTGTGGAAAGAGACCGGGTCATATGGCATAAAACCCTGTGCAAGGAAACGATCCGCTGCCTTTTAAATCGTTATTTCCACCCACATAGAACAGATTGAGAGGACATAGAACAGATTGAGAGGACATAGAACAGATTGAGAGGACATCTCGGGTCTTTCGAAAATGCCGGCTTGTGGCTTAATGAATCATTCATCCATCATGTGCCATGCCGGTAAACGTGGGCGGTCATGATTCGCCATTTCACTCGATCACCAGAGTCGTGGATCAGATCAGTGTTCTTGTCTCGGCCATGCCCCGTGGTCAAGCCATCCAGATATTTACTTATCTGTCTTCCCCTTGTTTTCTTCCACTCGATCTTGCCAGTTGTCACCATGTTCTCTAATGTATTTCTTCTCATAACATGTCCTAACAATTTTGACTGTCTAATTCAAATTTCTCTAATCAGTTTACGATTTTCATTTGTTTCTTGTAGGACTTGGTCGTTGGCTTTTCTGTCTGTCCATGGTGTTCTTTGCATTCTCCTCAGAAACCACATTTCCACAGCCATCAGATGTTTTTTTTTTCAGCTAGACTGCTTATTGTCCACGCTTCAAATACATACAAAAATGCATGCTCTTTGTCGAACATTAACATTCCATTTCTCGCTAGCAATTGACATCATTTTATTGGTCAGTATGTTTTTCATTTTGCAAAAGGCTACCTTCACCATGGCCATTTTTATTCTAATCACTTCAAGGCATCTCCCATCAGATGTTGTGTTTGTTCCGAGATAATTGTACCGATTCACTTGTTTAAGAATATTCCCATTTAATTGGATATTAAATTGTGGTATTTCGTTCTACCTAGTGACGACCATAATCTGTGTCTTACAATTTAATATTAACCCTAGTTGTACGCAGTATGCAACAACCGCAACAACAACTAAATGTTTGCAGATCCTGCTTATTGTCTGCAATTAATACTGTATCAACTGCATATCTAATGTCATTGATGTTACGACCCCCCCCCCCCCCCCCCAATTCCCCCAATGCAACTTTCATATCTTCTATATTTATGAAAATATTTTCACTGTACAGGGACAACAGATCTGGAGACATTACACATCTCTGTCTCACACCTCTCTTAATAGGTTGATATTTACCTTCTTCATTAGCAATTCTTATGGCAGGTTGTTGTTTCCAATATATGTTACATATTTTTACAAGACATCTTTCCCATAATTTTGAAGATCTGGAACCATTTTATCGTGTTGGCATGTCTTACTTTATCGAAACTCTTTGTGTAGTCAATAAAGCAAAGGTGTGGTTCTTTGTTTCCTTCTATAAAATGTCCAGTTACTGTTCTCAGCATGTACACAGCATTTACTTATCCCGTGCCTTCTACAAACCCACACTTTTTTTCGGATTGTAGTTTCTTCTTAACTCGTTACATGATAATTCTTAGCAAATCTTTGTGATGTAGCTCATTATACTAATTGTATCAAGTTGATTACATTCCAAGGCTCTAGATATTTTTGGGATTGCAATAAATACAGAATTACATAATTCAGGAGGTATGTCTCCAGTATCATGTATTGTGTTCAGCAGTGCGGTTATTTGATCTATCCCATATTCTTCTACAGCATTAATCATTTATGTTGTGACGTTGACTGAACCGGGGGTCTTGCTAGTTTTCATATAGTTAAGAACATTCCGAACCTCCGTCTTCAGAATTGATGATCCTTCATTATTTAATGTTCACAGATCATATTAAGTGTTTCCTGGTGAATACTTGACTTTAACTTTGCCCTCAATGTTCCTGTAATCAATTTGTGGTCACTGTAACAGTCAGCATTGGGGACTGTTTTTGCTATTGTTAACGCATTTCGAAAACTTCTGATAATCAGGATGTAATCAATCTGATTTATAATCCTGCTGTCAGGACTCCTCCATGTCCATAATCTTCTAGAATATTGTTTAAACCATGTGTTTCCTACAATCATTTCCTGCTCTTTTGCCCATTCTACAAGTCTGTATCCTTTTTCGTCACGCTCTCCTAAACCATGGTTACCTACTGTGCATCCATCTCGTTTATTTCCCACTGTTGCATTGAAGTCACCCATTATGATATTAATTTCTAAATTTTTACATTTCTTCAAAGCAGATTCCATTTCATTATCAAATCATCTCTTTCCATTTCTTGTTTGATGTTATCTAATTTTTCGTCGTCGCTTAACTTTCAAATATTTCGTGTTGCTAATTTCAATGTCCCTGTCCTTTACTTGTGATGAGGGGAATCATTATAAACTAGGCAACTTTAAAGAAGTTATTAACTGGAAACAGTTAGGTATATTTTGCTCCTGCGAAAAGAAGAGACATACTAAACACAGACACAATGCACATTCACATGCCTTACAAGGAAATCCATCGTACACAGGTGAAAAACAAAACAAAGTGTGACTTATCCAAATATCATAAGCAATCAATAAATATATAAAATGAAATAATAAAATAACAAATAAATACAATAGGACAACAAAGGACGGCCGACGTTTCGATTCAAAGAATCTTCGTCATGTGTGTTTTTAATAGTTTTTATTAACCAAAGAGCCGCCCTCCCTGGCGAAGGTTTTAACAACTTTCTCCGTAATACCGTATATCCACGTTGCGGAACACAGCTGCGCGAGATTCGGTAGCGGATCGCGTCGCGTTGGTTTCTTACGGAGGTATATGATCCGGCCGCGCAGAAGCAATGGCAAACTACTGAGCGTAATCTTGCCAAGACATCAACAAGAGCGGTAAAATGCTGGTGTTGACAGAGATGTCCTGCAAATAGGATATGTGAAAAAAAAGGAAACAAAATTACCCAAAGATGCTCTAGAAATTCGGCACATCTTGAAATGACAACGCGGGACTCATTTTATGGCTTTCTGAGAAGCCAAAGAGTAATCGGGGTGTTGAGATCCTTAACGTGATTGATGTTGTAATTGAGACGGCCAGGTTTCTCATAAATGTAAAGCCAACAGGAAACCTATGAAATTTCTTCCAGATACAGGATGTTCGCGCAGCCAGGTAGGTCTGCTAGATTAGTGTGATGTTGCACTGCGACTCGTGAAGGCAGATCTGTTTCGGGTGAAGAGCTAAGAAATGCCAAACGTAAAAATTATGTTGTGTGATAAAATACACAGTTGAACTCTACTGGTTGCCAACACGGGGAAAGAGGTTAATGGGTATGGAGCCCATAAGCAAAGGTGGTTAGTCTCACCATAAGTGGGTAGAATGCATTTTTAGAGTTTATTATTATGTGATTTGCCGGTCTCCCTGACTTAGATTTTTACGTCTTTCTCCGTAATCACACACACACAAACACACTCGCACACACACACACTCGCACACACACACATGTCCCGTTATCATGAACTATCCTAGACTTTGTAGAAAGAAAACCAGACACACACACACACACACACACACACACACACACACACAGAGACATGTTCGTCTGGTGTGAAATATCATAGACTGTCTAGGGTTGACAGATAACCAATCACACCCACACATACACACACATGTCCCGTTAACATGTACTGTCCTAGACTTTGTAGAAAGAAAACCACACACACACACACAGACACACACACACACACACACATACACATGTTCCACAGCAAGAAATTCACACAAGCCCCAGACATGCAGTTGTATATACATACATCGAAGCCAGACATGCAGTGTTACATATTATACATAGAACTCACACATGCAGTCTTGCATACATGGAACCCACACATGCAGTCTTACATACATAGAACCCACACATGCAATCTTGCATACATAGAACCCACACATGCAGTGTTACATACACAGAACCCAGGCATGCAGTTTTACAGGCACACACATAACCCAGACATGCAGTTGTACAGACATACACATAACCCAGACATTCAGTTTTACATACACAGAACCCAGACATACAGTATCACATACACATAATCCAGATATTCAGTTTTACCAACATGCACTTGTGTATGCATACACATAACCCAGACATGCAGTTTTACAGACATACACAGAACCCAGACATGCAGTTTTCGATACATATAACCCAAACATGCACTTTTACAGACATGTAACCCAAACATGCAGTCATACATACGTAGAACCAAGACATGAAGTTTTGCGTACACAGAACCAAAACAAGTAGTTTTACAGACATACACAGAACCCAGACATGCAGTTTTACATACACAGAACCCAGACATGCAGTTTTACATACACTGAACCCAAGACATGTAGTTTTACATACACAGAACCCAGACATGCAGTTTTACATACACAGAAATCAGACATGCAGTTTTGCATACACGGTGCACATATCTGGAACAGACAAATCGAGCAGAGAAGATGTTCTGTAGGAGACTGGAGCTCAAGGAAACCGATCACTGACACGAGAAGGTGGCAATCAACATTATTGCCCATGGCAAGTGAACAGGAATTCATTGTGAAATCCTGTCAGACTGATGAAAGACGAGATAGAGAGTGTCAGAGCCAACATATATTAAATAGGCTGATGCTGTGGCGCACAGATGTCAACAAAATTACAAACATAAAAAACAACAGATATAAAAGGAATGTTATTTCAGGGACACGTTTATCTCTGTTATTTGGCCTGACATTTTATTAGACGATGTGATCGTGGCAACAATTTCAAGCTGTCTGACGGCAGGATAGTATGGAGTCTAATATTACACTGCAGGCCACAGCGTCTGGCCACATTTTAACTACTGTGCCAATATCATTCCATTTGACTGCGCCCAAGTGTGAATAAAACAGATCTTACATACGTCTAAGTGCAGGAAAAAAAAAAACTCTTTCCTACACACCCTCGTCCACTAACCGCCCCTCCTCCCTTTTCCGGCCCTAAACATTTCCTTGACGCGTTCACTGGGTCGTTTCGGCCACCCCCCCCCCCCCCCCCCCCAACCACACACACACACACACACGACCGGGCATCCTGGTTAACCTGCTCTATAAACTGCCTTCCGTCAGCATTCACCCTTCTTCATATTTGGAGCCTGTAAGATAAGTCCTTGACATGACGTAGCAGTCAACCCCAGCAGTTTAGCTGTTCGTGATTCCTGGGCTAGTTTTACGTTTTACAGGCACCTATACCGTTTTCGAAAAAAAAAAAAAAAAACCAGCAGCGCTGTGTTTTGAACTCGGGTATGCTGGATTACGGATCACGTCCGTGACCCTTCGACACGGAGACGGGTATCGCATATATCATACAATTATCACATATATTATTTCTTTCAGCTTATTTTGCCTTAATGTCGTTACTGTAGTGTTATTCCGATGGTGTGCATGGTGTGTTTTCTTATTAATGTCTACTGATTCCGTAATTGTACGAGGGGAAGACAATAAGTAAGTCACAAATGGCTGTAGAAAAATAACTAAATATGATAACAACTTGAAACCAGCTTTTTGTATATACATGCATTGTCCCTTTATTTCTCAACATAATGTCCACCAACAATGATGCACTTATCCCATCGTTTTATCAGTCCTCCCAACCTGGCTGCATGGAACTGCATGCTCTGTTTTCTACACCACGTTTTCACTTCACATTCAACTTCGGCGACATTGGCTAAATGTCTCCCCCCAAGGTGGGTTTTCTGTCGACCAAAAATGTGGAAACAGCTAGGGGCTAAGTCGGGGCTGTAAGGTGGATGTTCCAGAACTTCCCACCTTAGTTGGTTAATTTTCTCCTGAGTTAATCGAGCCGCATGTGGTCTGACATTTTCATGAAGAAACAACACTCCTCTAGTCAGCAGTCCTGGACGTTTTCTTCGAATTGCATCATGAAGCATCGATAGAACTTCACAGTACGAATCAGAATTCGCATTGTTACCTTTCTTCTTGAAATCGGTTAAAAGCTCTCCCTGACAATCCCAGAACACTGTCAGCATAACCTTCCCTGCTGATTTTAGAGCGTCCTTGAGACAATTTTTCTACCCAGCTATGCACCGCTTTAAGGGACAAACATTTGTCAGCATAAACAGGAAGCATTTCTTTATGAACGTCCTTTGCAGGCAATACTTTTGCCCACACACAAAAAAAAAATGCACAACAGCACGTTGCTCTTTGGCTGTACCCTCTGTAAGTACAGTCGCTATTTTGTTTATGCGCTGCGAATGCGCATGAGACACCTAGCGCCACCTGACGAACGGGAATATAAAGTTCCATCACCTAATGTCACCTGTAGAAAACACCAACTACATTTACCTACCATCCCACAGAACCGTGTGACTTACTTATTGACTCGCCATCGTATTTTGAACAAACAGCCCTACACGTCGTGAATTTCAACATTTTCACAGCTTTACCGCAGTGTTAACCAGTTGCTCTATAGTGTAAACCTGACTTTCCTTGTGACAATAACAAAGCGTCTCATCTGAGACAATCCCGTGCAGCTGCCAGTCTTGTCTGGGGATACTGAATGAGAGCCTACGATATATTGTTCCCGGCGCGCACTAGAGAAGTCAGTAGTGCACTGCACTGGTCATGTCATGCTCACGGTCTGGTGCTGGTTAGACGCTTGGGTTCGTGTCTTGCCTAAGTGAGGGAAAGCCTGGCATCTTACTCCTCCTTGCTCTCAGGCCTACATAATGTTATGGCTGCTAGCATAGCATAGTACCATAGCAGGAAACTGCTTCTAGAACACACACACACACACACACACACACACTCACACTCACACTCACACACACACATTCCCTGCAGGCGATAGCTGTTAACCTTCATGTCCACCACATGCAAAATATACTTTATACCGTTTTATTGTTGGAACATGGAATGTTAACTCTCTTAAACACAACGGATGTTGCTAAATATTAAGAGCGAAATAACCCGGAATAGGATGTAGATTAGATGGGTATTCGCAAAATGGATACAATTAATGTCTAATTGTTGTACATCTGTGAAATACGTAAGGCAAAATAAGTTATAAGGCTATACGTTAGGCAATTTAACTCTAATCTTAAGCATCGTTGAAATAGATAAAATAAACTTCCGAATCGGTGAAATAGATAAAATGAACTCCACAATGCTGGGCATCAGTTAAATGTATACAACAAATTTAAACAAGTTAGGCATTAACTGAATGGATACAATTAAATCCAGTGTGGCAGGCATCAGTTAAAAGGATACAAATACTATAAACACGGAAGTTATAAGTGAGATGGACTGAATGAATGTCAGTCTGACGGGCATCAAAGATACAGACATAATGAATGCCAGTATCTTCAACATCATCATCATGTAGCCATGCTTATAAGCGTGGGCGGTCATGTTTCGCCATCTCACTCGATCACCAGAGACGTGGATCAGCTCTCTATGCTTGTCTCGGCCAAGCCATCTAGATATTTCTTCTCTGACTTCCCCTTGTTCTGTTCTTTCCCCCTCACTCGCGCCTGTTGCCACCAAGTTCTCTAGTTTATTTCCTCTCATAACGTGCCCAAAAATGTGTGACTGTCTACGTCTAGTTTCTCTAATCAGTTTACAGTTTTCATCTGCTTCTTGTAGGACTTTCTCATTGGTTTCTATGTCCACCCACGGTTATATCTGCATTTCCCTCCGAAGCCACATGCGCCGATAGTATGCACATTTTTATCCATGCCCGGACTGAAAGCCAGCAGAGATACGACAGGGACACAAATGTCCGCAGAACACTGCCCTTAAATGGCAGATATATTAAAAATTTTCACGTATGCACAATGAGCATTGCTAGCGGGTTTGTACCTATCGCTAGGTTATAATCACGAGAATATTGTTTTTGGTTTTTGTTTTTTTATTAAAACTACGATTACCATACAATACCTTGGAGTATCACACTCGACAGACCTCCTAGCGACAAACGTGACATCATCTCTGTGTGCAGTATAATTATTTTAGGTCCGGCAGTCAGGCATCGCGAGTGTAATGACAGTGTAATCCAAAGAGGAATTGGGCGCAGACCATAGATTCAGCAACACGATGCATCATCGTCTTCCCTCACATCTCAAATTACCAATTCCCATTAATGTGTTAGAACACTACATTTGTATTTGGCACAAGCAATTTCTCTTGAATGTGATCGGTTGTTTTATACTTTTTAGAAACGTTCTTCTTTAAAACTTAATGTGTCAAACTACAAGAATGCATTGTATAAATATCCGTTACTGTATCTAGCTTTCAGGCGTTAGTGCATGAATCATTAGCCTGTAAACGGAATGTGATGCAGGATTATATGTGGTCCTGTTACATGTAACATATGGCAGCAACACTGAGCTGAACCACGACTCTGCTTATCATCTAGATGGCCGCCCACGCTTTTCGACACGGAACTTTGTGATGATTACTTGAAATATGGAGAAATCATGTTAATTGTTACGCGTCCATTGCAGGGTGTTGCCATCAACCAGGGTGGTTTTCTGGACAATTTTACCTTCAGTAGTTTGCCATTGCTTTATGAACGAGAAGTCAACGTGTAAGTCCAACTTATAAGTGTAGGAATTAACCCACTACCCCGTCTTCATTGCACAGGTTAAGATCGATACACCTCTCGGCCATGCTGAAAAATACATACAATAAAGCATGCCACAACTTCCCGCATGCCACAGCCTTCCGCATGCCAAGTTCATTTCTACAGAACTGAGCCCATGACCGCAGGACCTACAGAGAAGCGTCTAGCTACTACGCCACCTCCACTCCCATAGTAACTATACTACAAAATAATGACTTCATGTGCTTGGCTTTTCCAATATGATCTAAGATTATAGCACAAACTCTAAGGTCATCAAAATAATCAGGTGAATACATTTAGGGCTATTCCTAGAATATTATAGACACCGGGAAAGGGATTATGAGTGGTACAAAGCTAGTCTCTAAATCCGACAAATCCCGCTCCTCTTCATGTTTGCAGACAACTTTATTGTACAAAATAAGGATCGAATGTCCAGTCTTCTGGGATAAGGGCTACATACAGCAGGTAGCACACTTTATACATCCCTCGCTAAATCCAGCAAGTAACACACTTTACACATCCCTCGCTACATTCAGCAAGTAACACAATTTACACATCCCTCGCTACATCCAGCAAGTAACACACTTTACAAATCCCTCGCTACATCCAGGAAGTATCACACTTTACACATCCCTCGCTGCATCCAGCAAGTAACACATTTTACACATCCCTAGCTACATCCACGAAGTAACACACTTTACACATCCCTCGCTACATCCAGCAAGTAACACACTTTCCACATCTCTCTGTCTACATCCAGCAGGTAAACACTTTACACATCTCTCTGTCTACATCAAGCAGGTAAACACTTTACACATCCCTCGCTACATCCAGAAGGTAAACATTTTAAACATCCCTCGCTACATCCAGCAGGTAAACACTTTACACATCCCTCGCTACATCCAGCAAGTAACACACTTTACACATGCTTAGCTACATCCAGCAAATAACACACTTTACAAATCCCTCGCTACATCCATCAGGTAAACACTTTACACATCCCTCACTACATCCAGCAAGTAACACACTTTACACATCCCTCGCTACATCCAGCAGGTAAACACTTTACAAATCCCTCGCTTCATCCAGCAGGTAAACACTTTACACATCCCTCGCTGCATCCAGCAGGTAAACACTTTACACATCCCTCGCTACATCCAGCAGGTAAACACTTTACACATCCCTCGCTACATCCAGCAAGTAACACACTTTACACATCCCTCGCTACATCCAGCAGGCAAACACTTTACACATCCCTCGCTACATCCAGCAGGTAAACACTTTACACATCCCTCGCTACATCCAGCAGGTGAACACTTTACACATCCCTCGCTACATCCAGCAAGTAACACACTTTACACATCCTTCGCTGCATCCAGCAAGTAACACACTTTACACATCCCTCGCTGCATCCAGCAGGTAAACACATCCCTCGCTGCATCCAGCAAGTAACACACTTTACACATCCCTGGCCACATCCAGCAGATAAAAACTTTACACATCCCTCGCTGCATCCAGTAGGTAAACACTTTACACATCCCTCGCTACATCCAGCAGGTAAACACTTTACACATCAATTGCTACATTCAGCAAGTAACACACTTTACACATCCCTTGCTACATCCAGCAGGTAAACACTTTACACGTCCCTCGCTACACCCAGCAGGTAAACACTTTACACATCCTTCGCTACATCCAGCAATTAACACACTTTACACATCCCTCGCTACATCCAGCAGGTAACACATTTTACACATCCCTCGCTGCATCCAGCAATTAACACACTTTACACATCCTTCCCTACATCCAGCAGGTAACACACTTTACACATCCCTAACTACATCCAGCAGGTAACACACTTTACACATTCCTTGCTACATCCAGCAGGTAAACACTTTACACATCCTTCGCTACATCCAGCAATTAACACACTTTACACATCCCTCGCTACATCCAGCAGGTAACACACTTTACACATCCCTCGCTACATCCAGCAGGTAAACACTTTACACATTCCTCGCTACATCCAGCAGGTAAACACTTTACACACCCCTCGCTACATCCAGCAAGTAACACACTTTACACATCCCTCGCTACATCCAGCAGGTAAACACTTTACGCATCCCTCGCTGCATCCAGCAAGTAAACACTTTACACATCCCTCGCTGCATCCAGCAGGTAAATACTTTACACATCCCTCGCTAATCTAGCAAGTAACACACTTTGCATATCCCTCGCTACATCCAGCAAGTAACACACTTTACCTTGCTAGCTGAACATCGTAAATTGTAGGTGGTAATTAGTCACTAGCCGGTCTCTCTGGCCGAGGGGTTACACCACTTTTTCTCCGTAATCCCGTTTATCACGCAGAGTCTCGTAGCGGGCGAGAACTGGAAGCGGTTCTACCCCCGCTGGTGACTTGCGGGATAACTGAGCCGGCCGCTCAGAAAGCAATGGCAAACTACTGAGCGTAATCTTGCCAAGAAATCAACAGACAGCTGAAAGATGCTGCTGTTGACCGCGATGTCCTGTAAAGGATATGCGAATTATAAAAAAAAAACATTAGTCACTGGGCTGGCAACATCTGTAATATGAGACGACATTTACTATTTAGCTCAAATCCGGGTAAAGCAGCAGCGATAAGTTATTGACATGTCCTTTACAGGACGTAGCAGTCAACTCCAGCATTTTTGTCTTGTGGGGGGGGGGGGGGGGATTGTGATTTACAAGGCAGTTCAGTAGTTTGTCATTGCTTTATGAGCGATCGTGGCCTCATACCACTGAAATCAACGCAAATCGGTCTGCTTCCAAAATCGCTGATACCCTGGACTCGCCATGACGGGGAATTGTGAAACAGGTTTCACTGCCCCTAAGCCAGAACGTGACATGATTTTTATGTTGCATATCCCTTACAGGACACCAGCATTTTTCAGCTGCTGTTGATATACTAGGCAAGTTTTACCTTCAGTAGTTTGGACATATTGACATATTTTAGACAACCTTAAATCCCATCCAACCGAAGTTGTCATTGGCTGCAGTTTAAATTACCCCAGAGGTTCTGAGCACAGTATGGAGTCTGCAGGGCTTGTTTAGTCTCGACTACTAGGGTCATTAGGAGATTGAGTTAGCCCCTCGTTACCCCTTAACGTACATTCCACAAGAGTCGGGATGCTTCTTTGATTTTTCTCATCTGGACTGTCAAGTTTCATTTGCCCACAATCGTTAGAAACCGCCTAATGCAATTGTCCCACATCCGCGTGCAATCAGTGCCTGGTTAATCTGGGCTTTGTTGCCTGCCCTGGTGATATCGTGTTCCTCATCTGTTTTACATCTGCTGTCTGGTTGCATCTATCCTCCATGACGTCATCGTGCTAAGCTGGTCCCGTGTTAATTGATGAACACACTAATGCACATTGATTGGGGCCCAGGTCAAGCAACAAGATGATCGGGGCAAGGAGTCAGATATTAGCAGAGAAACAAGGTAATCAAACACAAATATGGCTCTATGGGGCATATCGAAGATTCCATTCTATCACTGGACACTGGTACTACAGTACCTTGCCCATGTAACAAGTCAATGACCTGTCTTTATGCCTTGGAATGTACTGGCTATATTGTCCCAGGTTCATTCTGGAAAAAAACAAAACTTTCCACCACGTTCAACCAGTCTATGTGGCGTTGATTATTGTTGTGGTGGTTCATAGTGCAGGTTAAGTTTGTCTCGTTTTCTGCGCCAGTGTTAGCTGGCTTTATTTCTTTTTTAATCTTGAAGCGTTTATGCCTGTGCGTCAGCTGGGGGATTGGCGAGCAGGTTGTGCTTTGTGTCCGTCTCCTCTTGCGGTTTCTTTAGTCAGTGTTGGCTTCTGGCTCGTTGGTTTTCATGCGATACAGTCCTTATAGGGACTTTGATGTTGTTTTTTGTGTGTGTGTGTGTGTGTGCTAGTTTCCTTCTTTGATATTCTTTGGCTGTGTCGGCGAACTTGTCTTTGCTAATTTCACTTATGGGTGTTTTGAGTAATTCCTCAAAGCTTTTCTGGGGTGTTTGGGAGTGTCCTGGTTCCCCCTCGAGTTCCTTAGACATCGTGGGTGGCTCGCTGGCCTTGGCCTGCGGTTTCTGGTCTGATTTTAGTTTGGCTTCAGTTTGCGGCTTTTCTGTGGTATTTTGCGTGGCTTCTGCTGGCTTGTTTTGGGATAGTTCCCTTTCGGCTTTCAGTAGTTCGCAGTAGTTCAGAAGGCCACCAAACCTTACTCAAGACGACTACCACGTTATGGACAGACCAGAACAGGTAATTCTTCTGCGCCTCAGAACAGGACACAATAGATTACGCAACCACATGTATACAAAATTCAAGATTGGTGACTCAGCCATGTGCACATGTGGTTTGGCGTTGCAGACAGCAGAGCACATACTTCAGGATTGCCCAAACTACAACATATCCAGGCGAACCTTCTGGCCTAGAGAGACAACAGTGGAAGATAAACTCTATGGACCGCTGAATGAACTAAAAAAGACTGTTGGATTCATACAAAAGACAACATTGCAGTTATAGGCTTATTTCAGGCGAACGAAAGAAGAAGAGAAGAAGTAGTTCGCTTTCTATTTTCATATCTTGTAGAATTTCTTCATTTTCCTTTTCCATCTGTGCCATGCGTTCCTTCTCTTGCTGGATGCTGAGCTGGATTTCCTTCATGCCAGCCAGAAGTGTTTCGTTGTCGCTGGTTGATGTCGGTGTCAGCAGTGCCTTGATTTGTTTCTTCAGCTCGTCAATTTGGTCTTGGAGCTGTGATTTTTCGGTTTGTGAGGTGCCTGTTGCTGTCTCGCACCTCCGCAGTGCTTCCTTGTATGGTGTCTTTGTATTTATGGCGGTCTTTAAGACGTCTCTGTGTCTTTGGCGATACGGGCAGAACAGGTATCTTGCTCAGTGTTTGCCAAGGTAGTTGGCGCACTTTCTCTTCTCATTAGGATTTCGAAGTCCGTGTCCTGTTTGGCCAGCGGACATTCCTTGAAGGCATGGTGTTCGGCGCAGTATCGGCAGATCTCTGCCTTGCTGCTGCACGTTGTTCTGTGGCCGGTCCCTCTGGCACCTTGAACATTGTGTTATTCTCGGGATAAATCGTTCCGGTCGATGAACTTTCTTGTTCATCAACACTTGAATTGGCATCTCTCGTCCCTCTGTTGTCACCACCGCTAAGTTTGCATGGATTCTTAGAGTAGGTAAGGAGCCGCTCCGCCTTCAAGATTCGGATGTGGAGATTTTCCTCTGGTTGCTGCTACAGTAAGTCGGTGTCTTTCTCCTCAATCTTCCTCTCAGTAGTTGTGGGTCTTGTCTGTGGTGGGTTGTCGTCGCCCATCCTCGTGGTACTTCATTTGAGGTTACTGTGGGTTCTGGTTTTTTGTTGCAGGTTGCAGGCAGATTCTCTCCACTCGTCTTTTTCACGATCTTGGAGGCTTCTACACTGCTCATCTTGAATGTCGGGTGTCTTCTGGTTTTAGGCTTGGAACATGCCATTCTTTTACCCTTCGTATCAGGTTTCTTGAATAGTTTAAGTGACTTGTTCTCGACAGCGCTCCACAGATGCCAATGACTATATTGTGCTAGTGCCATATTGGTATAGCCCAACGAGCAATAGCTGGGTCATGTAGCCAGGATGAAGCTGACCACCTTTACTACTAGCAACATTTCATTGTACACAGGTTTGGCTAGACCGACGTTGGAATCAAATGACACTCGAATACATTACCACTGGTTTAGAAGACAAGTGTGCTAGCCACGGCACCCCAATGCCCATATAGCACAGACAAATTGGCATCTTACTATATTCTACTCGACTGCCCTATTTACCAAGGCCAAGAGGAATACATTTAGTCGACGGCATGAAACATTCCCAAACAGTTCTGCGACAGCCTTGTAGACTTGCAGTGAATTGGGCTGTTTATAGACCACCAGGAAGACTTGCATTGAACTGGGCTGATTATTGACCACCAGGAAGATTTGCAGTGACCCGGGCTGTCTATTGATGGCCTGGTAGACGTACAGTGAACTGGGTTGTTTATTGACGGCCTGGTGAACTTGCAGTGAACTGGGATGTTTATTGACGGCCTGGTGAACTTGCAGTGAACTGATATGTTTATTAACGGCCTGGTGAACTTGCAGTGAACTGAGATGTTTATTGACGGCATGGTAGACTTGCAGTGAACTGGGCTGTTTATTTACGGCCTGGTAGACTTGCAGTGAACTGGTATGTTTATTGACATCTTGGTAGACTTGCAGTGAAGTGAAGTGTTTATTGACGGCATGTGTGCTGATATTGGTGAATGTGATCGTAAACTGATTAGAGACAATAGACGTAGACAGTCAACATTATAAGAAGAAATGAATTGGAAAACTTGGTGACATCTGGCAAGATCGAGGGCAATAGACCAAGGGGATGGCCGAGAAGTAAATACTTAGATGGCTTAGTCACGTGGAATGGTCGAGACAGGAACACGGAGCTGATCTACGACTCTGGTGATCGTATGAGATGGAAAAACATGACCATCCACACTTATCGACATGGGAGATGATGGATGAGCAAGTCAATGAGCAAGTCCTTCAAGAGACAAGTGAAGATCGTAAACTGATTAGAGTCATTCGACGTTAGTTAGTTAGTTTGTCTTTCCTCTTGAGCCTAAGTCGGCGCATAGGGCAGAAGTCATGGCTGTCCATGTCTGGCGGTTCGCTGCTACCTGTTGTACATTAGACGTAGACAGTCAAATATTTTTGGGCATGTTATGAGAAGAAATGACTTGGAGAAACTTGGTGACAACTGGCAAGATCGAAGGGAAGAGGCCAAGGGGAAGACCGAGAAGTAAATACCTGGATGGATTGGCCACAAGGCATGGTCGAGACAGGAACACGGAGCTGATCCACGACTCTGATGATCGAGTGAGATGGCAGAACATGACCGCCCACGCTTACCGGCATGGCACATGATGGATGTATGAAAATAAAAAAGGGGGGGGGGGTGAATTATGTCACTGCCATCAGGACCATTGTTGTGATAACGGCGCCTGGTCGAGAGTGGCCTATACACGCCAGGAGGCATGGCCGTACATCTCCACTTATCTATGTTTCTATTTTCTCTGCTAGCTAACACCCACCTTAATATCAGGGCCATTCATTGTCATGGTTTATATCATTACTTTCATAGCTTTGTATGTTTGCTTGGTTTCATTACGGCCTTCTTACCATTACTGGTGTGTGCCGAGAGATGACCTTACTTGGCCGAAGAATAAAGATTGCTTGTCCCGGCAGGTGCCACTCAGTGTGCAGGTTAGGATTTTGTTAACTTCGAGACATAACGAAAGTCAGATGCAGGGCTCACAACTTGTGAGGTCAAATCTTTGTTTGGTGGGTTCTCGAGCTAAATTCACTAGACATTCTGTAATTCATAAAAACATCAATTGTTTGGGTATCCCTTGAGGCCACGCTTTTTTTAAAGGACTCGCGGTTCCCCAAAGGCGAGAGCCACACATACAGTACGTAATCAAATTCACAAGATCTGACTGGTGTTCATGTATGTAGAAAAACTAAGTAGGCATTAGAAACCAAACAAGACTGTGTTCTCACATCTCCACTAATCCTGACTTCTGACTTCTACTTTTATGAGTGCCAATCAATACCTTTGAATTAGTTCTAGGATGTCTCTACCACGGACAATGTTCTAGGATGTCTCTACCACGGACAATGTTCCAGCATTCCCTATCACGGGCAATGTTGTTGGTTGTCTCTAGCACGGACAATGTTCTAGGAAGTCTCTATCACGGACAATGTTCTAGGAAGTCTCTATCGCGGACAATGTTCTAGGAAGTCTCTATCACGGACAATGTTCTAGGAAGTCTCTATCACGGACAATGTTCTAGGATGTCTCTACCACGGACAATGTTCTAGGATGTCTCTATCACGGACAATGTTCTAGGAAGTCTCTATCACGGACAATGTTCTAGGAAGTCTCTAGCACGGACAATGTTCTAGGAAGTCTCTATCACGGACAATGTTCTAGGATGTCTCTATCACGGACAATGTTCTAGGAAGTCTCTATCACGGACAATGTTCTAGGATGTCTCTATCACGGACAATGTTCTAGGATGTATCTTCCACGGACAATGTTCTAGGATGTCTCTAGCACGGGCAGTGATCTAGAAAATAAGGGGACATAGATTTGCAACTCAAAAACAAGGGGACAGAAGTAGCAACTAGACAACAAGGGTACATAGGTTTCAACTAGAAAACAAGGGGACAGAAGTAGCGACTAGAAAACAAGAGGCAGAAGTTGCAACTAGAAAAAAAAAGAGGACAGACGTTGCAACTAGAAAACAAGAGGACAGAAATTGAAACATGAAAACAAGTGGACAGAAGCAGCAATTAGAAAACAAAGGGACATAGGTTGCAACTATAAAACCACGGGACATAAGTTACAACTCGAAAATAAAAATATAGAAGTTGCAACTAGAAAACAACAGGACAGAAGTTGCAACTAGAAAACGCCGACAGAAGTTGCAACTAGAAACAAGTAGACAGAAGTTGCAACTAGAAACAAGGAGACAGAAGTTGCAACTAGAAACAAGGAGACAGAAGTTGCAACTAGAAACAAGGAGACAGAAGTTGTTACTAGAAAACAAGTGGACACCAGTAGCAACAAGAGCAACATATACAGACACATTAACTTTCGAACGTGCTGCAGTTGAACTGCATCGAGTCCATCAGCTGTACTGTTATTTAGATGGTAGATCTGGCTAGATCTGAGTACTTGAACTAGGGGAACAGTTGGTTCATGTACTCGCATTCCTTCAGCCAGACAATGTTATTTGAAACTTGGAAGGACAGAACTGGTTTCCGCAGCATGAGGCCTAGCAAGTATATGGAGCTTTGTCATAATCTCACCATTAGTTCTACCGCGTCGTCGTCAACGACGACGACAGGGGTCCACCTGTGAGCGACACTAACCACACTGTGTCAGGAATAGCCAGTCGGTGAATGCGTGGGTCATGCAATCCACGCAGGGACGCAACCCCGACTACCGAGACTCACAGTGCTTAGCGGGCAGACGGCATGGGAGGGTTGGACAAGATGGACGGAATGAATGGTGCTCGTATATTTGAGTGTATGAACGCGAATAGAGAGAACGCCTGCATGAATATAGGAGACTGTGCGCCTGTGAGTTGTATACATTGTATTGAGATATCTATTGAATGTATTATTGCATCGTCATTGTAATTGTACGATGCATGTAATGGATGTGATGAGTGAGATGTGTGAATAAAGTGTTTGAATTGTCGTTGTAGTGCGTCACGTCAAGTCATTATGTGACCGTGTTTGTATCACACTTGTTGGTGATTACGAGCCTGTGTTATTGCTGAAAGGAAGATTCTGACAGCTTACTTTAAATGTGTATAGACCAATCGCACTGGATGGTCGAGGTGATAACTATCAGACCGGATTATTTCAAGATGATGGGATCAAACCCGCTGGGCCTAAAGTCTCAACCTTGTCTCGCGCGTTCTCGTGGGTCTACTGTTGATTTTTGGTCTTCACGTAACTCGGTCAATATCTGATAGTTTAATTTTAGTGTATGGTGGATGTCACCAGAAGCTCCACCTTCGTCTCTCTAACTTCCTCACCTGATCATGGCTAATAGTGAAGCATATATAGTGGTTCTTCGTCTCTCTAACTCCCTCACCTGATCATGGCTAATAGTGAAGCATATATAGTGGTTCTTCGTCTCTCTAACTCCCTCACCTGATCATGGCTAATAGTGAAGCATATATAGTGGTTCTTCGTCTCTCTAACTCCCCCACATGTTCATGGCTAATAGTGAAGCATATATAGTGGTTCTTCGTCTCTCTAACTCCCTCACCTGATCATGGCTAATAGTGAAGCATATATAGTGGTTCTTCGTCTCTCTAACTCCCTCACATGATCATGGCTAATAGTGAAGCATATATAGTGGTTCTTCGTCTCTCTAACTCCCTCACCTGTTCATGGCTAATAGTGAAGCATATATAGTGGTTCTTCGTCTCTCTAACTCCCTCACCTGATCATGGCTAATAGTGAAGCATATATAGTGGTTCTTCGTCTCTCTAACTCCCTCACATGATCATGGCTAATAGTGAAGCATATATAGTGGTTCTTCGTCTCTCTAACTCCCCCACATGATCATGGCTAATAGTGAAGCATATATAGTGGTTCTTCGTCTCTCTAACTCCCCCACCTGATCATGGCTAATAGTGAAGCATATATAGTGGTTCTTCGTCTCTCTAACTCCCTCACCTGATCATGGCTAATAGTGAAGCATATATAGTGGTTCTTCGTCTCTCTAACTCCCTCACTTGATCATGGCTAATAGTGAAGCATATATAGTGGTTCTTCGTCTCTCTAACTCCCTCACATGATCATGGCTACTAGTGAAGCATATATAGTGGTTCTTCGTCTCTCTAACTCCCTCACCTGATCATGGCTAATAGTGAAGCATATATAGTGGTCTTCGTCTCTCTAACTCCCTCACCTGATCATGGCTAATAGTGAAGCATATATAGTGGTTCTTCGTCTCTCTAACTCCCTCACATGATCAGGGCTAATAGTGAAGCATATATAGTGGTTCTTCGTCTCTCTAACTCCCTCACATGATCATGGCTAATAGTGAAGCATATATAGTGGTTCTTCGTCTCTCTAACTCCCTCACCTGATCATGGCTAATAGTGAAGCATATATAGTGGTTCTTCGTCTCTCTAACTCCCTCACCTGATCATGGCTAATAGTGAAGCATATATAGTGGTTCTTCGTCCTCTCTAACTCCCTCACCTGATCATGGCTAATAGTGAAGCATATATAGTGGTTCTTCGTCTCTCTAACTCCCTCACCTGATCATGGCTAATAGTGAAGCATATATAGTGGTTCTTCGTCTCTCTAACTCCCCTCACCTGATCATGGCTAATAGTGAAGCATATATAGTGGTCTTCGTCTCTCTAACTCCCTCACCTGATCATGGCTAATAGTGAAGCATATATAGTGGTTCTTCGTCTCTCTAACTCCCTCACCTGATCATGGTTAATAGTGAAGCATATATAGTTGGTTCTTCGTCTCTCTAACTCCCTCATCCTGATCATGGCTAATAGTGAAGCATATATTGTGGTTCTTCGTCTCTCTAACTCCCTCACTTGATCATGGCTAATAGTGAAGCATATATAGTGGTTCTTCGTCTCTCTAACTCCCTCACCTGTTCATGGCTAATAGTGAAGCATATATAGTGGTTCTTCGTCTCTCTAACTCCCTCACCTGTTCGTGGCTAATAGTGAAGCATATATAGTGGTTCTTCGTCTCTCTAACTCCCTCATCTGATCATGGCTAATAGTGAAGCATATATAGTGGTTCTTCGTCTCTCTAACTCCCCCAAATGATTCATGGCTAATAGTGAAGCATATATAGTGGTTCTTCGTCTCTCTAACTCCCTCACCTGATCATGGCTAATAGTGAAGCATATATAGTGGTTCTTCGTCTCTCTAACTCCCTCACCTGATCATGGCTAATAGTGAAGCATATATAGTGGTTCTTCGTCTCTCTAACTCCCTCACCTGATCATGGCTAATAGTGAAGCAAATATAGTGGTTCTTCGTCTCTCTAGCTCCCTCACCTGATCATGCTAATAGTGAAGCATATATAGTGGTTCTTCGTCTCTCTAGCTCCCTCACCTGATCATGGCTAATAGTGAAGCATATATAGGTGGTTCTTCGCCTCTCTAACTCCCTCACCTGATCATGGCTAATAGTGAAGCATATATAGTGGTTCTTCGTCTCTCTAGCTCCCTCGCTGATCATGGCTAATAGTGAAGCATATATAGTGGTTCTTCGTCTCTCTAACTCCCCCACATGTTCATGGCTAATAGTGAATTCATATATAGTTGTTCTTCGTCTCTCTAACTCCCCCACATGATCATGGCTAATAGTGAAGCATATATAGTGTTCTTCGTCTCTCTATCTTCCTTCACCTGTTCAGGGCTAATAGTGAAGCATATATAGTGGTTCTTCGTCTCTCTAACTCCCTCATCTGATCATGGCTAATAGTGAAGCATATATAGTGGTTCTTCGTCTCTCTAACTCACCCACATGATCATGGCTAATAGTGAAGCATATATAGTGCCGTTCTTCGTCTCTCTAAACTCCCCTCACCTGATCATGGTTAATAGTGAAGCATACTATAGTGCGTTCTTCGTTCTCTTCTAACTCCCTTCACATGATCATTGGCTAATAGTTGAAGCATATATAGTGGTTCTTCGGCTCTCTAAGCTCCCTCACCTCTCTCACATGGCTAATAGTGAAGCATATATAGTGGTTCCTTTCGTCTCTCTAACCTCCCTCACCTTGCTCATGGCTAATAGTGAAGCATATATAGTGCGTTCTTCGTCTCTCTAACTCCCTCACCTGATCATGGCTAATAGTGAAGCATAATAGTGGTTCTTCGTCTCTCTAACTCCCCCACCTGATCATGGCTAATAGTGAAGCACTATATAGTAGGTTCTTCGTCTCTCTAACTCCCTCACCTGATCATGGCTAATAGTGAAGCATATATAGTGGTTCTTCGTCTCTCTAACTCCCTCACCTGATCATGAGCTAATAGTGAAGCATATATAGTGGTTCTTCGTCCTCTCTAACTCCCCCACATGATCATGGGCTAATAGTGAAGCATATATAGTGGTTCTTCGTCTCTCTAACTCCCTCACCTGATCATGGCTAATAGTGAAGCATATATAGTGGTTCTTCGTCTTCTCTAACCCCCTCACCTGATCATGGCTAATAGTGAAGCATATATAGTGGTTCTTCTGTCTCTCTAACTCGCCCACCTGATCATGGCTAATAGGAAGCATATATAGTGTTCTTCGTCTCTCTAACTCCCTCACCTGATCATGGCTAATAGTGAAGCATATATAGTGGTTCTTCGTCTCTCTACCTCCCCCACATGATCATGGCTAATAGTGAAGCATATATAGTTGTTCTTCGTCTCTCTAACTCCCTCACCTGATCATGGCTAATAGTGAAGCATATATAGTTGTTCTTCGTCTCTCTAGCTCCCCCTCACCTGATCATGGCTAATAGTGAAGCATATATAGTGGTTCTTCGTCTCTCTAACTCCCCACATGATCATGGCTAATAGTGAAGCATATATAGTGGTTCTTCGTCTCTCTAGCCCCCTCACCTGATCATGGCTAAAAGTGAAGCATATATAGTGGTTCTTCGTCTCTCTAACTGCCTCATCTGATCATGGCTAATAGTGAAGCATATATAGTGTTCTTCGTCTCTCTAACTCCCTCACCTGATCATGGCTAATAGTGAAGCATATATAGTGGTTCTTCGTCTCTCTAACTCCCCCACATGATCATGGCTAATAGTGAAGCATATATAGTGGTTCTTCGTCTCTCTAACTCCCCCACATGATCATGGCTAATAGTGAAGCATATATAGTGGATCTTTGTCTCTCTAACTCCCTCACCTGATCATGGCTAATAGTGAAGCATATATAGTGGTTCTTCGTCTCTCTAACTCCCTCATCTGATCATGGCTAATAGTGAAGCATATATAGTGGTTCTTCGTCTCTCTAACTCCCTCACCTGATCATGGCTAATAGTGAAGCATATATAGTGGTTCTTCGTCTCTCTAACTCCCTCACCTGATCATGGCTAATAGTGAAGCATATATAGTGGTTCTTCGTCTCTCTAACTCCCTCACCTGATCATGGCTAATAGTGAAGCATATATAGTGCTTCTTCGTCTCTCTAACTCCCCCACATGATCATGGCTAATAGTGACGCATATATAGTGGTTCTTCGTCTCTCTAACTCCCTCACCTGATCATGGCTAATAGTGAAGCATATATAGTGGTTCTTCGTCTCTCTAACTCCCTCACCTGATCATGGCTAATAGTGAAGCATATATAGTGGTTCTTCGTCTCTCTAACTCCCTCACCTGATCATGGCTAATAGTGAAGCATATATAGTGGTTCTTCGTCTCTCTAACTCCCCCACATGATCATGGCTAATAGTGAAGCATATATCGTGGTTCTTCGTCTCTCTAACTCCCCCACCTGATCATGGCTAATAGTGAAGCATATATAGTGGTTCTTCGTCTCTCTAACTCCCTCACCTGATCATGGCTAATAGTGAAGCATATATAGTGGTTCTTCGTCTCTCTAACTCCCCCACATGATCATGGCTAATAGTGAAGCATATATAGTGGTTCTTCGTCTCTCTAACTCCCTCACCTGATCATGGCTAATAGTGAAGCATATATAGTGGTTCTTCATCTCTCTAACTCCCCCACATGTTCATGGCTAATAGTGAAGCATATATAGTGGTTCTTCGTCTCTCTAACCCCCTCACCTGATCATGGCTAATAGTTAAGCATATATAGTGGTTCTTCGTCTCTCTAACTCCCTCACCTGATCATGGCTAATAGTGAAGCATATATAGTGGTTCTTCGTCTCTCTAACTCCCTCACCTGATCATGGCTAATAGTGAAGCATATATAGTGGTTCATAGTCTCTCTAACTCCCCCACATGATCATGGCTAATAGTGAAGCATATATAGTGGTTCTTCGTCTCTCTAGCCCCCTCACCTGATCATGGCTAATAGTGAAGCATATATAGTGGTTCTTCGTCTCTCTAACTCCCTCACCTGATCATGGCTAATAGTGAAGCATATATAGTGGTTCTTCGTCTCTCTAACTCCCTCATCTGATCATGGCTAATAGTGAAGCATATATAGTTGTTCTTCGTCTCTCTAACTCCCTCACCTGATCATGGCTAATAGTGAAGCATATATAGTGGTTCTTCGTCTCTCTAACTCCCTCACCTGATCATGGCTAATAGTGAAGCATATATAGTGGTTCTTCGTCTCTTATCCTCACCTGATCATGGCTAATAGTGAAGCATATATAGTGGTTCTTCGTCTCTCTAACTCCCCCACATGATCATGGCTAATAGTGAAGCATATATAGTGATAGTGAAGCATATATAGTGGTTCTTCGTCTCTCTAACTCCCCCACATGATCATGGCTAATAGTGAAGCATATATAGTGGTTCTTCGTCTCTCTAACTCCCCAACCTGATCATGGCTAATAGTGAAGCATATATAGTGGTTCTTCGTCTCTCTAACTCCCTCACCTGATCATGGCTAATAGTGAAGCATATATAGTGGTTCTTCGTCTCTCTAGCTCCCTCACCTGATCATGGCTAATAGTGAAGCATATTTAGTGGTTCTTCGTCTCTCTAACTCCCTCACCTGTTCATGGCTAATAGTGAAGCATATATAGTGGTTCTTCGTCTCTCTAACTCCCTCACGTGATCATGGCTAATAGTGAAGCATATATAGTGGTTCTTCGTCTCTCTAATCCTGATCATGGCTAATAGTGAAGCATATATAGTGGTTCTTCGTCTCTCTAACTCCCTCACCTGATCATGGCTAATAGTGAAGCATATATAGTGGTTCTTCGTCTCTCTAACTCCCTCACCTGATCATGGCTAATAGTGAAGCATATATAGTGGTTCTTCGTCTCTCTAACTCCCTCACATGATCATGGCTACTAGTGAAGCATATATAGTGGTTCTTCGTCTCTCTAACTCCCTCACCTGATCATGGCTAATAGTGAAGCATATATAGTGGTTCTTCGTCTCTCTAACTCCCTCACCTGATCATGGCTAATAGTGAAGCATATATAGTGGTTCTTCGTCTCTCTAACTCCCTCACATGATCATGGCTAATAGTGAAGCATATATAGTGGTTCTTCGTCTCTCTAACTCCCTCACATGATCATGGCTAATAGTGAAGCATATATAGTGGTTCTTCGTCTCTCTAACTCCCTCACCTGATCATGGCTATAGTGAAGCATATATAGTGGTTCTTCGTCTCTCTAACTCCCTCACCTGATCATGGCTAATAGTGAAGCATATATAGTGGTTCTTCGTCTCTCTAACTCCCTCACCTGATCATGGCTAATAGTGAAGCATATATAGTGGTTCTTCGTCTCTCTAACTCCCTCACCTGATCATGGCTAATAGTGAAGCATATATAGTGGTTCTTCGTCTCTCTAACTCCCCCACATGATCATGGCTAATAGTGAAGCATATATAGTGGTTCTTCGTCTCTCTAACTCCCTCACCTGATCATGGCTAATAGTGAAGCATATATAGTGGTTCTTCGTCTCTCTAACTCCCTCACCTGATCATGGTTAATAGTGAAGCATATATAGTTGTTCTTCGTCTCTCTAACTCCCTCATCTGATCATGGCTAATAGTGAAGCATATATAGTGGTTCTTCGTCTCTCTAACTCCCTCATCTGATCATGGCTAATAGTGAAGCATATATAGTGGTTCTTCGTCTCTCTAACTCCCTCACCTGTTCATGGCTAATAGTGAAGCATATATAGTGGTTCTTCGTCTCTCTAACTCCCTCACCTGTTCGTGGCTAATAGTGAAGCATATATAGTGGTTCTTCGTCTCTCTAACTCCCTCATCTGATCATGGCTAATAGTGAAGCATATATAGTGGTTCTTCGTCTCTCTAACTCCCCCACATGATCATGGCTAATAGTGAAGCATATATAGTGGTTCTTCGTCTCTCTAACTCCCTCACATGATCATGGCTAATAGTGAAGCATATATAGTGGTTCTTCGTCTCTCTAACTCCCTCACCTGATCATGGCTAATAGTGAAGCATATATAGTGGTTCTTCGTCTCTCTAACTCCCTCACCTGATCATGGCTAATAGTGAAGCATATATAGTGGTTCTTCGTCTCTCTAGCTCCCTCACCTGATCATGGCTAATAGTGAAGCATATATAGTGGTTCTTCGTCTCTCTAGCTCCCTCACCTGATCATGGCTAATAGTGAAGCATATATAGTGGTTCTTCGCCTCTCTAACTCCCTCACCTGATCATGGCTAATAGTGAAGCATATATAGTGGTTCTTCGTCTCTCTAGCTCCCTCACCTGATCATGGCTAATAGTGAAGCATATATAGTGGTTCTTCGTCTCTCTAACTCCCCCACATGTTCATGGCTAATAGTGAATTATATATAGTTGTTCTTCGTCTCTCTAACTCCCCCACATGATCATGGCTAATAGTGAAGCATATATAGTGGTTCTTCGTCTCTCTATCTCCTTCACCTGTTCAGGGCTAATAGTGAAGCATATATAGTGGTTCTTCGTCTCTCTAACTCCCTCATCTGATCATGGCTAATAGTGAAGCATATATAGTGGTTCTTCGTCTCTCTAACTCACCCACATGATCATGGCTAATAGTGAAGCATATATAGTGGTTCTTCGTCTCTCTAACTCCCCCACATGATCATGGATAATAGTGAAGCATATATAGTGGTTCTTCGTCTCTCTAACTCCCTCACCTGATCATGGCTAATAGTGAAGCATATATAGTGATTCTTCGTCTCTCTAACTCCCTCACCTGATCATGGCTAATAGTGAAGCATATATAGTGGTTCTTCGTCTCTCTAACTCCCTCACCTGATCATGGCTAATAGTGAAGCATATATAGTGGTTCTTCGTCTCTCTAACTCCCTCACCTGATCATGGCTAATAGTGAAGCATATATAGTGGTTCTTCGTCTCTCTAGCTCCCTCACCTGATCATGGCTAATAGTGAAGCATATATAGTGGTTCTTCGTCTCTCTAGCTCCCTCACCTGATCATGGCTAATAGTGAAGCATATATAGTGGTTCTTCGTCTCTCTAACTCCCTCACCTGATCATGGCTAATAGTGAAGCATATATAGTGGTTCTTCGTCTCTCTAACTCCCCCACCTGATCATGGCTAATAGTGAAGCACATATAGTGGTTCTTCGTCTCTCTAACTCCCTCACCTGATCATGGCTAATAGTGAAGCATATATAGTGGTTCTTCGTCTCTCTAACTCCCCCACCTGATCATGGCTAATAGTGAAGCATATATAGTGGTTCTTCGTCTCTCTAACTCCCCCACATGATCATGGCTAATAGTGAAGCATATATAGTGGTTCTTCGTCTCTCTAACTCCCTCACCTGATCATGGCTAATAGTGAAGCATATATAGTGGTTCTTCGTCTCTCTAACTCCCTCACCTGATCATGGCTAATAGTGAAGCATATATAGTGGTTCTTCGTCTCTCTAACTCCGCCACATGATCATGGCTAATAGTGAAGCATATATAGTGGTTCTTCGTCTCTATAACTCCCTCACCTGATCATGGCTAATAGTGAAGCATATATAGTGGTTCTTCGTCTCTCTACCTCCCCCACATGTTCATGGCTAATAGTGAAGCATATATAGTTGTTCTTCGTCTCTCTAACTCCCTCACCTGATCATGGCTAATAGTGAAGCATATATAGTTGTTCTTCGTCTCTCTAGCCCCCTCACCTGATCATGGCTAATAGTGAAGCATATATAGTGGTTCTTCGTCTCTCTAACTCTCCCACATGATCATGGCTAATAGTGAAGCATATATAGTGGTTCTTCGTCTCTCTAGCCCCCTCACCTGATCATGGCTAAAAGTGAAGCATATATAGTGGTTCTTCGTCTCTCTAACTGCCTCATCTGATCATGGCTAATAGTGAAGCATATATAGTTGTTCTTCGTCTCTCTAACTCCCTCACCTGATCATGGCTAATAGTGAAGCATATATAGTGGTTCTTCGTCTCTCTAACTCCCCCACATGATCATGGCTAATAGTGAAGCATATATAGTGGTTCTTTGTCTCTCTAACTCCCCCACATGATCATGGCTAATAGTGAAGCATATATAGTGGTTCTTCGTCTCTCTAACTCCCTCACCTGATCATGGCTAATAGTGAAGCATATATAGTGGTTCTTCGTCTCTCTAACTCCCTCATCTGATCATGGCTAATAGTGAAGCATATATAGTGGTTCTTCGTCTCTCTAACTCCCTCATCTGATCATGGCTAATAGTGAAGCATATATAGTGGTTCTTCGTCTCTCTAACTCCCTCACCTGATCATGGCTAATAGTGAAGCATATATAGTGGTTCTTCGTCTCTCTAACTCCCTCACCTGATCATGGCTAATAGTGAAGCATATATAGTGGTTCTTCGTCTCTCTAACTCCCCCACATGATCATGGCTAATAGTGAAGCATATATAGTGGTTCTTCGTCTCTCTAACCCCCTCACCCTATCATGGCTAATAGTGAAGCATATATAGTGGTTCTTCGTCTCTCTAACTCCCCCACATGATCATGGCTAATAGTGAAGCATATATAGTGGTTCTTCGTCTCTCTAACTCCCCAACCTGATCATGGCTAATAGTGAAGCATATATAGTGGTTCTTCGTCTCTCTAACTCCCTCACCTGATCATGGCTAATAGTGAAGCATATATAGTGGTTCTTCGTCTCTCTAGCTCCTTCACCTGATCATGGCTAATAGTGAAGCATATTTAGTGGTTCTTCGTCTCTCTAACTCCCTCACCTGTTCATGGCTAATAGTGAAGCATATATAGTGGTTCTTCGTCTCTCTAACTCCCTCACGTGATCATGGCTAATAGTGAAGCATATATAGTGGTTCTTCGTCTCTCTAACTCCCTCACCTGATCATGGCTAATAGTGAAGCATATATAGTGGTTCTTCGTCTCTCTAACTCCCTCACCTGATCATGGCTAATAGTGAAGCATATATAGTGGTTCTTCGTCTCTCTAACTCCCCTCACCTGATCATGGCTAATAGTGAAGCATATATAGTGGTTCTTCGTCTCTCTAACTCCCTCACATGATCATGGCTACTAGTGAAGCATATATAGTGGTTCTTCGTCTCTCTAACTCCCTCACCTGATCATGGCTAATAGTGAAGCATATATAGTGGTTCTTCGTCTCTCTAACTCCCTCACCTGATCATGGCTAATAGTGAAGCATATATAGTGGTTCTTCGTCTCTCTAACTCCCTCACATGATCATGGCTAATAGTGAAGCATATATAGTGGTTCTTCGTCTCTCTAACTCCCTCACATGATCATGGCTAATAGTGAAGCATATATAGTGGTTCTTCGTCTCTCTAACTCCCTCACCTGATCATGGCTAATAGTGAAGCATATATAGTGGTTCTTCGTCTCTCTAACTCCCTCACCTGATCATGGCTAATAGTGAAGCATATATAGTGGTTCTTCGTCTCTCTAACTCCCTCACCTGATCATGGCTAATAGTGAAGCATATATAGTGGTTCTTCGTCTCTCTAACTCCCTCACCTGATCATGGCTAATAGTGAAGCATATATAGTGGTTCTTCGTCTCTCTAACTCCCCCACATGATCATGGCTAATAGTGAAGCATATATAGTGGTTCTTCGTCTCTCTAACTCCCTCACCTGATCATGGCTAATAGTGAAGCATATATAGTGGTTCTTTCGTCTCTCTAACTCCCTCACCTGATCATGGTTAATAGTGAAGCATATATAGTTGTTCTTCGTCTCTCTAACTCCCTCATCTGATCATGGCTAATAGTGAAGCATATATAGTGGTTCTTCGTCTCTCTAACTCCCTCATCTGATCATGGCTAATAGTGAAGCATATATAGTGGTTCTTCGTCTCTCTAACTCCCTCACCTGTTCATGGCTAATAGTGAAGCATATATAGTGGTTCTTCGTCTCTCTAACTCCCTCACCTGTTCGTGGCTAATAGTGAAGCATATATAGTGGTTCTTCGTCTCTCTAACTCCCTCATCTGATCATGGCTAATAGTGAAGCATATATAGTGGTTCTTCGTCTCTCTAACTCCCCCACATGATCATGGCTAATAGTGAAGCATATATAGTGGTTCTTCGTCTCTCTAACTCCCTCACATGATCATGGCTAATAGTGAAGCATATATAGTGGTTCTTCGTCTCTCTAACTCCCTCACCTGATCATGGCTAATAGTGAAGCATATATAGTGGTTTCTTCGTCTCTCTAACTCCCTCACCTGATCATGGCTAATAGTGAAGCATATATAGTGGTTCTTCGTCTCTCTAACTCCCCTCACCTGATCATGGCTATAGTGAAGCATATATAGTGGTTCTTCGTCTCTCTAGCTCCCTCACCTGATCATGGCTAATAGTGAAGCATATATAGTGGTTCTTCGTCTCTCTAACTCCCCTCACCTGATCATGGCTAATAGTGAAGCATATATAGTGGTTCTTCGTCTCTCTAGCTCCCTCACCTGATCATGGCTAATAGTGAAGCATATATAGTGGTTCTTCGTCTCTCTAACTCCCCCACATGATCATGGCTAATAGTGAAGTATATATAGTGTTCTTCGTCTCTCTAACTCCCCCACATGATCATGGCTAATAGTGAAGCATATATAGTGGTTCTTCGTCTCTCTATCTCCTTCACCTGTTCAGGGCTAATAGTGAAGCATATATAGTGGTTCTCGTCTCTCTACTCCCTCATCTGATCATGGCTAATAGTGAAGCATATATAGTGGTTCTTCGTCTCTCTAACTCCCCACATGATCATGGCTAATAGTGAAGCATATATAGTGGTTCTTCGTCTCTCTAACTCCCCCACATGATCATGGATAATAGTGAAGCATATATAGTGGTTCTTCGTCTCTCTAACTCCCTCACCTGATCATGGCTAATAGTGAAGCATATATAGTGATTCTTCGTCTCTCTAACTCCCTCACCTGATCATGGCTAATAGTGAAGCATATATAGTGGTTCTTCGTCTCTCTAACTCCCCTCACCTGATCATGGCTAATAGTGAAGCATATATAGTGGTTCTTCGTCTCTCTAACTCCCTCACCTGATCATGGCTAATAGTGAAGCATATATAGTGGTTCTTCGTCTCTCTAGCTCCCTCACCTGATCATGGCTAATAGTGAAGCATATATAGTGGTTCTTCGTCTCTCTAGCTCCCTCACCTGATCATGGCTAATAGTGAAGCATATATAGTGGTTCTTCGTCTCTCTAACTCCCTCACCTGATCATGGCTAATAGTGAAGCATATATAGTGGTTCTTCGTCTCTCTAACTCCCCCACCTGATCATGGCTAATAGTGAAGCACATATAGTGGTTTCTTCGTCTCTCTAACTCCCTCACCTGATCATGGCTAATAGTGAAGCATATATAGTGGTTCTTCGTCTCTCTAACTCCCTCACCTGATCATGGCTAATAGTGAAGCATATATAGTGGTTCTTCGTCTCTCTAACTCCCCCACATGATCATGGCTAATAGTGAAGCATATATAGTGGTTCTTCGTCTCTCTAACTCCCTCACCTGATCATGGCTAATAGTGAAGCATATATAGTGGTTCTTCGTCTCTCTAACTCCCTCACCTGATCATGGCTAATAGTGAAGCATATATAGTGGTTCTTCGTCTCTCTAACTCCGCCACATGATCATGGCTAATAGTGAAGCATATATAGTGGTTCTTCGTCTCTATAACTCCCTCACCTGATCATGGCTAATAGTGAAGCATATATAGTGGTTCTTCGTCTCTCTACCTCCCCCACATGTTCATGGCTAATAGTGAAGCATATATAGTGGTTCTTCGTCTCTCTAACTCCCTCACCTGATCATGGCTAATAGTGAAGCATATATAGTTGTTCTTCGTCTCTCTAGCCCCCTCACCTGATCATGGCTAATAGTGAAGCATATATAGTGGTTCTTCGTCTCTCTAACTCCTCACCTGATCATGGCTAATAGTGAGCAGTATATAGTGTGTTCTTCGTCTCTCTAACCTCCCTCACCTGATCATGGCTAATAGTGACATATATAGTGGTTTCTTCGTCTCTCTACCTGCCTCACTGATCATGGCTAATAGTGAAGCATATATATTGTTCTTCGTCTCTCCTAACTCCCTCACCTGATCATGGCTATAGTGAAGCATATATATTGGTTCTTCGTCTCTCTAACCTCCCTCACCTGATCATGGCTAATAGTGAAGCATATATAGTGGTTCTTCGTCTCTCTAACTCCCCCACCTGATCATGGCTAATAGTGAAGCATATATCGTGTTCTTCGTCTCTCTAACTCCCTCACCTGATCATGGCTAATAGTGAAGCATATATAGTGGTTCTTCGTCTCTCTAACTCCCTCACCTGATCATGGCTAATAGTGAAGCATATATAGTGGTTCTTCGTCTCTCTAACTCCCCACATGATCATGGCTAATAGTGAAGCATATATAGTGGTTCTTCGTCTCTCTAACTCCCTCACCTGATCATGGCTAATAGTGAAGCATATATAGTGGTTCTTCATCTCTCTAACTCCCCCACATGTTCATGGCTAATAGTGAAGCATATATAGTGGTTCTTCGTCTCTCTAACCCCCTCACCTGATCATGGCTAATAGTTAAGCATATATAGTGGTTCTTCGTCTCTCTAACTCCCTCACCTGATCATGGCTAATAGTGAAGCATATTAAGTGGTTCTTCGGTCTCTCTAACTTCCCTCACCTGATCATGGCTAAATAGTGAAGCATATATAGTGGTTCCTTCGTCTCTCTAACTCCATCAACTGATCATGGCTAATAGTGAAGCATATATAGTGGTTTTCTTCGTCCTCTCTAACTCCCCACCTGATCATGGCTAATAGTGAAGCATATATAGTGGTTCTTGCGTCTCTCTAACTCCCTCACCTGATCATGGCTATAGTGAGCATATATAGTGGTTCTTCGTCTCTCTACTCCCTCACCTGATCATGGCTAATAGTGAAAGCATATATAGTGGTTCTTCGTCTCTCTAACTCCCCTCATCTGATCATGGCTAATAGTGAAGCATATATAGTGGTTCTTCGTCTCTCTAAACTCCCCTCACCTGATCATGGCTAATAGTGAAGCATATATAGTGGTTCTTCGTCTCTCTAAACTACCCTCACCTGATCCTCGGCTAATAGTGAAGCATACATAGTGGTTTCTTCGTCTCTCTAACTCCCCACATGATCATGGCTAATAGTGAAGCATATATCAGTGGTTCTTCGTCTCTCTAAACTCCCCTCACCTGATCATGGCTAATAGTGAAGCATATATAGTGGTTCTTCGTCTCTCTAACTCCCTCACATGATCATGGCTAATAGTGAAGCATATATAGTGGTTCTTCGTCTCTCTAACTCCCCACCATGATCATGGCTAATAGTGAAGCATATATAGTGGTTCTTCGTCTCTCTACTCCCCTCACCTGATCATGGCTAATAGTGAAGCATATATAGTGGTTCTTCGTCTCTCTAACTCCCTCACCTGGATCATGGCTAATAGTGAAGCATATATAGTGGTTCTTCGTCTCTCTAACTCCCTCATCTGAACATGGCTAATAGTGAAGCATATATAGTGGTTCTTCGTCTCTCTAACTCCCTCACCTGATCATGGCTAATAGTGAAGCATATATAGTGGTTCTTCGTCTCTCTAACTCCCTCACCTGATCATGACTATAGTGAAGCATATATAGTGGTTCTTCGTCTCTCTAACATCCCTCACTCTGATCATGGACTAATAGTGAAGCATATATAGTGGTCTTCGTCTCTCTAACTCCCTCACCTGATCATGGCTAATAGTGAAGCATATATAGTGGTTCTTCGTCTCTCTAACTCCCCCACATGATCATGGCTAATAGTGAAGCATATATAGTGGTTCTTCGTCTCTCTAACTCCCTCACCTGATCATGGCTAATAGTGAAGCATATATAGTGGTTCTTCGTCTCTCTAACTCCCTCATCTGATCATGGCTAATAGTGAAGCATATATAGTGGTTCTTCGTCTCTCTAACTCCCTCCATCATGAATCATGGCTAATAGTGAAGCATATATATTGGTTCTTTCGTCTCTCTAACTCCCTCACCTGATCATGGCTAATAGTGAAGCATATATAGTGGTTTCTTCGTCTCTCTAACTCCCCCACATGATCATGGCTAATAGTGAAGCAATATATATAGTGGTTCTTCGTCTCTCTAAGCTCTCTCACCTGATCATGGCTAATAGTGGAAGGGCATATATATTGGTTCTTCGTCTCTCTTAACTCCCTCACCTGATCTATGGCCTTAATAGTGAAGCATATATAGTGGTTCTTCGTTACTCTAACTCCCCCACATGATCATGGCTAATAGGTGAAGCATATATAGTGGTTCTTCGTCTCTCTAACTCCCTCACCTTATCATCGGCTAATAGTGAAGCATATATAGTGGTTTCTTCGTCTCTCTAAACTCCCTCACCCTGATCATGGCTAATAGTGAAGCATATATAGTGTTCTTCGTCTCTCTAACTCCCTCACCTGATCATGGCTAATAGTGAAGCATATATAGTGGTTCTTCGTCTCTCTAACTCCCTCATCTGATCATGGCTTAATAGTGAAGCATATATAGTGGTTCTTCGTCTCTCTAACTCCCTCACCTGATCATGGCTATAGTGAAAGCATATATAGTGGTCTTCGTCTAACTCCCCCACATGATCATGGCTAATAGTGAAAGCATATATAGTGGGTCTTCGTCTCTCTAACTCCCTCAACTGATCATGGCTGATAGTGAAGCATATATAGTGGTTCTTCGTCTAACTCCCTCACATGATCATGGCTAATAGTGAAGCATATATAGTGGTTCTTCGTCTCTCTAACTCCCCCACATGATCATGGCTAATAGTGAAGCATATATAGTGGTTCTTCGTCTCTCTAACTCTCCCACCTGATCATGGCTAATAGTGAAGCATATATAGTGGTTCTTCGTCTAACTCCCCCACATGATCATGGCTAATAGTGAAGCATATATAGTGGGTCTTCGTCTCTCTAACTCCCTCAACTGATCATGGCTGATAGTGAAGCATATATAGTGGTTCTTCGTCTAACTCCCTCACCTGATCATGGCTAATAGTGAAGCATATATAGTGGTTCTTCGTCTCTCTAACTCCCCGACATGATCATGGCTAATAGTGAAGAATATATAGTGGTTCTTCGTCTCTCTAACTCTCCCACATGATCATGGCTAATAGTGAAGCATATATAGTGGTTCTTCATCTCTCTAACTCCCTCACCTGATCATGGCTAATAGTGAAGCATATATAGTGGTTCTTCGTCTCTCTAACTCCCTCACCTGATCATGGCTAATAGTGAAGCATATTTAGTGGTTCTTCGTCTCTCTAACTCCCTCACCTGATCATGGCTAATAGTTAAGCATATATAGTGGTTTTTCGTCTCTCTAACTCCCTCATCTGATCATGGCTAATAGTGAAGCATATATAGTGGTTCTTCGTCTCTCTAACCCCCTCACCTGATCATGGCTAATAGTGAAGCATATATAGTGGTTCTTCGTCTCTCTAACTCCCCCACATGATCATGGCTAATAGTGAAGCATATATAGTGGTTCTTCGTCTCTCTAACTCCCTCACCTGATCATGGCTAATAGTGAAGCATATATAGTGGTTCTTCGTCTTCTCTAACTCCCTCACCTGATCATGGCTAATAGTGAAGCATATATAGTGGTTCTTCGTCTCTCTAACTCCCCCACATGATCATGGCTAATAGTGAAGCATATATAGTGGTTCTTCGTCTAACTCCCTCACATGATCATGGCTAATAGTGAAGCATATATAGTGGTTCTTCGCCTCTCTAACTCCCTCACCTGATCATGGCTAATAGTGAAGCATATATAGTGGTTCTTCGTCTAACTTCCTCACCTGATCATGGCTAATAGTGAAGCATATATAGTGGTTCTTCGCCAATTTTCTGGTCACACATACCGTTCTTCATCTCTTTTATGGACACAGATACTTCATGACTGTTGTAGATATTTATACTGCACCATTGTTGCGGACACAGATACATCATCACTTTTGTGGACACAGATACATCATCAATTTTGTGGACACAGATCCTTCACCATTGTTGTGGGCACAGATACCTCGTCACTGTTGTGGACACATATACGTATCACTGTTGTGGACACAGATACTTATCACTGTTGTGAACACATATACGTATCACTGTTGTGGACACAGATACTTATCACTGTTGTGGACACAGATACTTATCACTGTTGTGGACACATATACGTATCACTGTTGTGGACACATATACGTATCATTGTTGTGGACACATATACTTATCACTGTTGTGAACACATATACGTATCACTGTTGTGGACACATATGCTTATCACTGTTGTGGACACATATACGTATCACTGTTGTGGACACATATACTTATCACTGTTGTGGACACATATACGTATCACTGTTGTGGACACAGATACTTATCACTGTTGTGGACACATATACGTATCACTGTTGTGGACACAGATACTTATCACTGTTGTGGACACATATACGTATCACTGTTGTGGACACAGATACTTATCACTGTTGTGGACACATATACTTATCACTGTTGTGGACACATATACGTATCACTGTTGTGGACACATATACTTATCACTGTTGTGGACACATATACGTATCACTGTTGTGGACACATATACTTATCACTGTTGTGGACACATATACGTATCACTGTTGTGGACACAGATACTTATCACTGTTGTGGACACATATACGTATCACTGTTGTGAACACATATACGTATCACTGTTGTGGACACAGATACTTATCACTGTTGTGGACACATATACTTATCACTGTTGTGGACACATATACGTATCACTGTTGTGGACACATATACTTATCACTGTTGTGGACACACATACGTATCACTGTTGTGGACACAGATACTTATCACTGTTGTGGACACATATACTTATCACTGTTGTGGACACATATACGTATCATTGTTGTGGACACATATACTTATCACTGTTGTGGACACACATACGTATCACTGTTGTGGACACAGATACTTATCACTGTTGTGAACACAAATACGTATCACTGTTGTGGACACAGATACTTATCACTGTTGTGGACACAGATACTTATCACTGTTGTGGACACATATACTTATCACTGTTGTGGACACATATACTTATCACTGTTGTGGACACATGTACCTCGTCACTGTTGTGGACACAACTATCTTTTTTCATAACTGTTGTGGACACACTTACGTCATCATTGTTGTGGTATTTGACAGTATGGAGATTCTGCTTGATCACTTCTTTGCCAGTTCTCCTGCCTCGGCACAAGGTGTCTTCGGTGGCCTGTGTCCAGTTTCGTGCTGGTCAACCCAGGCATCTTGTTTCATAAACCATGTCTTCCACCATTGCTCCTGTCTGAACATTGCAGTGTTTAATATGGCTAAAGTATTTCAGTTTACGTGACATTGTGCTGGTTTTGAGCCATTTGTCCTTCGATGATTTCCTTTCACAGTTATGTTGACAAGTGCCGGATTTCCTCTTTAGTGATTGCGAAATGATTCATGAATCACATCCTTGTGTTGTTACAAGAAAGATGCATGCTCTCTAAAGGTTCACTTTAATTTGTTCATTGCTGTTGGGCCATAGACAATTAGCACTGCTTAACATCTGCATTACTATGACCAGTGTCCCTTCGGATTCTATTGAATAGTGCCAGTGTTGCTGGCCATGACAAGCAAGCTATTGCAAGTTTGTAACATTTTCATTGTTGACTATCATTCTTGGTTGACATCATGTTTTCTTTATTGATATTTTTTTTTCTTTGTAAGTTCATGAAAAGATATATCTTCACTGCACCTATTGAAAGACATGACTAACTCTTCTAAATCTCCTAGCACTATCTGAAAGGAGGATCGTGTCATTTGCATATCTGAGTTCTGGAATTGGACTTCTAACAACTATGACACAGATACAGTCAAACCTCTGTTCAAGTCTTTATCAACGAACCACACAAAAAAAGCAATCAAAACAAGAATAATTACCACAGGGTTGAGGTCATCCCATTGGCAACATTTTCTTAAGGGTGTGATATGATCAGTCTCACACCCCCCTCTCCCTTCCCACCCGCCTATCCTGCTGTCACCGAGAGAAAACTAATCATTTGTTCTCACTTTGAGTTGGGGAGGGGGAGGAGAAGGGTTCCACCATCACGGGTGATACCACCACGGCCTTTCAAATGGGATCTTTTGACGACATACGCATACTGTTAGAATCGTGGTCTTTGCTTAAATTCGCTCAGTCATTGTTCTGACTCTGTGGGCTGGGAATTTTCAACCAGGCTGTTACGGCCGCAACAACTATGCTTATACTACCGATGCAAGTTATGCTACATCTCCTCACTGCACCCTTGTGAGTCAAACAATGTCAGAACACGGAAGATGTCTTTCAAACATGCTTTATTCTTCTTCATCAGTCCCCTCCTGAGGACAGTGCCTCATACCCAGTTGTGCAACTCAAGGGCCAGCGTGTCCAACTTCGGCATGCTTTTTCTGTCAGGTTTGCTGCCTCTAGACATATTTCAGCCAAGGTAACGGAGTCTATGTACCCTGTGCCTAGATGTTCTTTCCTAACAATTTTACCAGGGCTGCGGAAAGTTGGCCTGCTCTTGTAGATGTACAGCCTGCCGTGGACTTTTTCACGTGCATGTCTTGGACAGAGGATCTCCTATTTTCACAAGCATATATTCAATAGGCGGCGCGGAACGAAACACACTGAGAACCATTGTCCAAATGCCTGGTTTCCTAAACTGTGAAGGCGGTCAGCAACCGGGGGTATGCCCTATCCACATGGTAAAGAGGGTCGAGTAGCAGCAGCTCTCGGCGAGTTGGATTTGGTCTACTACCAATGACATTAATACAACATTTTTCGTAGATTCGGACAAAATATCGATGCGTGAACCCCGCAAGCTTTATAGCACGCCGGCATTCACATGAAATGCACGCACCCATGGACACACACAGAGAAGTAGAGACAGACAGGGAGAGAGGGAGAGAGAGAGACAAGCCAGCGAGTGAGAGAGGGTGAGAGAGACAAGCCAGCGAGCGAGAGAGGGAGAAAGAGACAAGCCATCGAGTGAGAGGGTTAGAGAAGGAATGAGCCGAAGTAACAATGCTGACTTCACTTCCATAAATTGATATTACACAGTTTTCGTGTGTCTCACTGCCGCCCCTCTACTCTCGCCCTTCTAGATGTCTATTTAACGAATGCGTCGTAGCGGTATTTTTCATTTGCACATCAAACATTATAGAAACCTGGACGAAGGCTGTGAGGGAGGGGCGGGGGGAGGTTGCAGCACGTGGTTTGTGACTTCTTCCGCTGGTTATTTCTCGTACGAAAATAATCCTGGTCTTGCTTCATTTCAGTGGAGAATGAATGACGTCATTATACGCAATTTTCACTCTCTAAAAACATGTCTGCTTTTCTAACACCCGAACACTGGAAATATAAGGCAAACTGACTGTAATATAATGCGAACACAATCAAGGATACGTCTGTTAGTGTGGATCTCGATATTTCTCTCTCTCTCCCTCCCTCCCTCTCTCTCTCTCTCTATCTATCTATCTATCTATCTCTCTATCTCTCCCTCCCTCTCTCTCTCTCTCTCTCTCTCTCTCTCTCTATATATATATATATATATATATATATATATATATATATATATATATATATATATATATATATATATATATATATTCACTGGCACCTTGCGTCTTGACAGAAGATAGTTTGTTACATTGTGCTTCAAACAGGTTTGATAACTACAACCCATGGCGGTGGTGAGTGTGACTGATAGGGCCAATTCGCGCTGTAAGTGTTCCTCCACAGTGGATGCATGTGAACACATGGTCATTTTCACCATCATGCCCCACCTTACGTCTCACACGCTCGGTGCGTGACTTATCAGCAATAATTTTATCCGTTGTCTTTATTCCATTTCTGATATTTGCCCTCCATGCAACACGTTCAGCGTCGACATGCTCCCAATGTGCATTCTCAGTGCCTGTATCAATTATGCCCCACTTACACACATCTTTGTATCGTAGTAGAGGCCGCCCCTGAGATCTCTTACCCATTTGTAATTCACCCAAAAAAAAGATGTCCTTTGGTATTCTACCATCACCCATCCCCCTAACGTGTCCTATCCATCAAAGTCAACGAAGATTGAGCATGGAATATACCGTCAAACAACCTGATCTTTCCAATACTTCAGTATTTGTGATTTTGTTTTGCCACTTTATACCAAGTATTGTTCGCAGATACCGCATATGAAAGTTATTTAAATGTTTCTCTTGGTGTGAGTAAGTTGTTTAGGCTTCACTGCCATAACGAAGAGTACTAAGGACACAGGGTTGATAGACAAGGACTTTTGTTTTGGCAGTAAGCATCCTGTTCTCACATAATCTTTTTCTTAACCTGTTCATTGTTGTTGCTGCCTTACCAATCCGGATGTTGATTTCCTGATCTAGGGATAATTTGCTATTTACCTCTGATCCTAGATATGTAAAATGGTCTATTATCTCTAGTTCGGCATCGTCAGTAAAGATTGATTGATGGTACCCCATGTGCATCTTGTGACATAATCTGTGTCTTCTTTTTGCTAATTGTTAAACCAAATTCAGAACAAGCATTGGAGAATGCAGATAGTAGACGTTGTAATTCTTCCTCAGATTGGGTCGTAATTGCAGCATCATCTGCAAAAAATAACTCTCTTATAAGTACCCTCCTAATTTTGGTCTTGGCCTTCAATCTCTGAGCATTGTAGAGGCCGCCATCTGAGCGTGAGTGAATGTATATACCACCATCCTGATCACGAAAGGCATATTTCAGTAGAAGTGAAAAGTATATTCCAAAGAGGGTGGGAGCTAGTACACAACCTTGCTTAACTCCACTCTTGATTTCAAACTCTTCTAGAAGTTGCACCATCAAACTTGATTATACCCTTCATGCCTGTGTGGAACGATTCCACAATGGACAGAAGAGTTGGTGGGCAGCCAATCTTCTTTAGTGCCTTGAACAGACCCTCACGACTGACCAAATCAAATGCCTTTGTGAGGTCGATGAAGGCAATAAACAGTGGTTGATTCTGTTCACGGCATTTTTCTTGCATTTGTCGCAATGAGAATATCATATCAATGGTAGACCGGTTCTGTCGAAAGCCACACTGTGATTCGGGGTAGACTTGATCTCCTAGGACTTGAAGTCTGCGCAGAACAATTATGGCAAATATTTTCCCAACAATACACAGAAGTGAGATACCCCTATAGTTGTTGCAGTCGCTCCGATCGCCCTTGTTCTTGTAGAGTGTTATGATGCTTGAATATTTGAAATCCTGTTGGACTTGTCCTTCTCGTCAGCATAGCTCTATTAGCTGGTGGATCTGTAGAGTGAGTGTGTCTTGCCACTCCTGATAACCTCTATTGAAATCCCATCTTTACCTGGAGCCTTGCCAGATGCAAATTCATTTATAGCACACTTAACTTCTGTTATGGAAGGAAGTGTGTCCAGGTGGTCAAGAGTTGGTAGGGCCTCTATGGCGTTGAGGGCATCATCCGCTAGTTTGGTCTCACTTGAGTAAAGCTCCAAATAGTGCTCTACCCATCTATCCATCTGCTGTTTCTTATCAGTGATGATTTCTCCAGTCAAGGTTTTCAATGGTGCACTTCTTTTGATCATTGGACCACAGGCTTTCTTTATCCCTTCATACATGCTTCTGATGTTTCCCTTATCACTTGCATTTTGAATGGACTCACATAACTTGATCCAATAGTCATTTGCACACTGCCTGGCAGCCTTTTGCACATCCTTCCTAGCTTGCTTCAGCTCACTGAGAGTGTTACGCGTTGTTCTTTCCTTGTTTCTTAAGAGAGCTATCCTCTTTTTATCAATCAAGGGCTGCAGTGTCTGGCTGTTTGCTGCAAACCAGTCCTGTCTCTTATGAATTACAGTGCCGTAAACCCCTACCGCTGTTTTATAAAGAGTTTCCTTAAGTTTACCCCACTTTTCACTTGCTGTACAATTTTCTGATGTATCAGTGAAAGCGTCTTCAAGTTGCTGTTGGAACTCAAAGCATTTATCAGGATCATGGGTGTTAATAATATTAATCCGTGGACTAGATTTGTGTTTAGCTGTGTCTATTCTCTTTGGTCTCAGTCTAACCATTGCAACAACCAAAGAATGATCCGTATCACAGTCAGCACTGTGGTAACTTCGAGTTAATGATGTTTGGTTCAGATGTTGTCTCCGTGTGGTGATGAACTCCAATGGCCGGATATAGGATGTTTCCATGTGACCTTATGCAGCTCTTTTGTTTTAAAAAAGAGTTTGTAATACATAGGCCATTTCTGGTACAACGATCCTGCAGCCTTTGCCCATTTTCATTCATGCAACTGATGTTGTATTTTCCAAGGCACACTAGCCACGAACTCGAGTCCTTGCCCACACGAGCATTGAAATCACCGAGCATACAAATGTAGTTGGATTTTGTAACTTCTTTGATCACAGAGTCTAACTCCTCATAGAACGAATCCTTCATATCATCAGGGGAAGTTAGTGTCGGTGCATATGCAGTGATAATGGTGGCAAAACCACAAGAGGTTGCCAGGCGCAGGGATAATAGTCTTTCATTAAATCCAGCTGGGATTTCAATCATTCCTAGTAGCGAATTCTTCACTTCAAAGCCCACACCATGTTGCCTTTATTCTGCCTGCCCTCTACCCTTCTAAAAAAAAGGTGTAATTGTTTTCCCTGAGTGACCCTTTCTCAGCGAGGTGAGTCTCCTTCAGGCCAGCAATATCAAGGTTAAGACGATTGAGTTCGGCATCAATCACAGCCGTTTTTCTCACCTCGTCAATATTCGTCCGGTCAGTGGATAATCCTGGACGCATGGTTCTTACGTTCGAGGTTGCAAGCCGTAACTTGAGATTTCTATTTTTTTTCTCTTTTTAATAATACCTGGTGCATTGGTTTTACAGCTTGCGATGCAGATTGTTTCCTAGCCCCAAGCTCCCATTGAAGCAGGCAGGCTGTGACGGATCAGCGCCAATTTGGCCGTTGGCTGCCCAGCTTGAGGCGGGCGGTAGCTCATCAGTTACACCTGTAGGTGACTCCCACTGTCAGAGGCAACCCGTGGCGACTCATGTTTACGCCAATTGACAAGGACTTATAACCCGTAAAATATGCCTTTCGTGATCAGGATGGTGGTATATACATTCACTCACGCTCAGATGGCGGCCTCTACAATGCTCAGAGATTGAAGGCCAAGACCAAACTTAGGAGGGTACTGATCAGAGAGTTGCTTTTTGCAGATGAAGCTGCAGTTACGACCCACTCTGAGGAAGAATTGCAATGTCTACTATCTGCATTCTCCAATGCTTGTTCTGAATTTGGTTTAACAATTAGCAAAAAGAAGACACAGATTATGTCACAAGGTGCACATGGGGTACCATCAATCTTTATTGACGATGCCGAACTAGAGATGGTAGACCATTTTACATATCTAGGTTCAATCTTAAATAGCAAATTATCCCTAGATCAGGAAATCAACATCAGGATTGGTAAGTCAGCAACAACAATGAACAGGTTAAGAGAAAGAGTCTGGGAGAACAGGAAGCTTACTGCCAAAATAAAAGCCCTTGTCTATCAAGCCTGTGTCCTTAGTACTCTTCTTTATGGCAGTGAAACCTGGACAACTTACTCACACCAAGAGAAACGTTTAAACAGCTTTCATATGCGGTGTCTGCGAAGAATTCTTGGTATTAAGTGGCAAGACAAAATCACAAATACTGAAGTATGGTAAAGATTAGGTTGTGTGACGGTTTATTCCATGCTCTGTCTTCGTAGACTTGGATGTATAGGACATCTTAGGAGGATGGATGATAGTAGAAGAGATGGGTAAAATAAGATGGCTGAGAGCAAGTCGCCGCTAAACGTGTTGCATGGAGGGCAAACATCAGAAATGGAATAAAGACAAAGGAGAAAATTATTGCAGATAAGTCACTTACCGAGCGTGTGAGATGTAAGATGGTGCATGATGGTTCAAATGACCACGTGTTCACATGCACCCACTGTGAACGAACATTTACAGTGCGAATTGGCCTTATCAGTCACATTCGCTACCGCCATAGGTAATAGTTATTATGCCTTTTTAAAGCACATACTATCGTCTGTCAAGACGGCAAGGTGCCAATGGTATAACCCGTAACTGCTGCCTCTCGCTTTGATTCCGACACAGGTTAAGACCAGAGATGGAGTTATACCTCTCCATAGCACAAAGCCTTGGGCTAAAATATAGAGACCATATGTTTCCCGAATCATAATCCCTCTCTCGGCCTGTCCAGTTCACTACAGAGGAAAGATAACAGCAATACATCTGGAACAAGACAAGCTGCAGAAGCTACCGGATCAGCAAAGCAATGATCTATCTGTCTGCCTGTCGGAGCTTCGATTAAAGACCAGCTCCAACAAAGGCTTAGGACCTGGTCTAGCCCTGCTATGACATTCTGTCTTTAGGTTGCATTTCCTAGCACCAGGATAAGGCTTGCGCTCTCCCAGTTGCGCTCTTGCACCCGAAGCCGTTGGTACAGTGTGGGATGTCGGGTTTGGTAAGCGCAGGAAGGCAGATAGTACCGTCTGCTGTCATTACGGTAGCTCAGTCACATTTGACTAAGACCTGACTACATATATATATATATATATAGCGACATCTCATTTAAATATCTATAGCCTCGTTTCATTGAAATATGTATAGCCACAACTCATTGATATCTCTAAATACACCCCATTGTATCAAGACAAGTCCTTACCATGCTCTTGCCTTACTAAATAAGCACATGCTCCACCACAAATTGTTTACTATTGACTTTGTCGAAGGGAAAAATAATATATGGTCTCCACAGCAAAGATTATAACTGCAATTGTCTCGTCACAGTTTTAACAAGGCTTGCATAAATACCTACACGCTTAAATACACGCCTGGCTGCCTACCAGCGTACAAACCTACATGCTGATTCGCCTGCCATGGTAACTACTTACAAACGAACTATCATACGTACATTGGTATATGCTAACGACGCATCAATGACTGAAACCTGCGTGAAGGCTGGCAGACAGACATTCATTACATAAATTCACATCAAAACACACACCAAAACATCAAACCATACACCTGCTCACCAGTCTGCCGGCAAGCACGCAACCATGGGTCATGCATTCATGAACCCGGTCAAACAAGATGTTTAATTGTTTCTAACTGTCCCATCCATGTAGTCCCTTCCTTTCCTTCGGCGAAGAGGATACTTGTGTTACCAGGTTGCACTGCTTAGCTTGAACTGCTGCATCAGAGAAGATGATACTTCTGTTACCAGGCTGCACTCTTTAGTCAGAGCTGTTGCATCAGAGAAGATGATACTTCTGTTACCAGGCTGCACGCTTTAGCCTGAGCTGTTGCATCAGAGAAGAGGATACTTGTGTTACCGGGCTGCACTCTTTAGTCAGAGCTGCTGCATCAGAGACGAGGATACTTTTGTTACCAGGCTGTACTCTTTAGCTTGCACTGCTGCATCAGAGAAGAGGATACTTGTGTTTCCAGGCTGCACTCTTTAGCTTGAACTGCTGCATCAGAGAAGAGGAAACTTGTGTTACCAGGCTGCACTCTTTAGCTTGCACTGCTGCATCAGAGAAGAGGATACTTGTGTTACCAGGCTGCACTCTTTAGCTTGAACTGCTGCATCAGAGAAGAGGAAACTTGTGTTACCAGGCTGCACTCTTTAGCTTGAACTGCTGCATCAAAGAAGAGGGTACTTTTGTTACCAGGCTGTACTCTTTAGCTTGAACTGCTGCATCAAAGAAGAGGATACTTGTGTTACCAGGCTTTACTCTTTAGCTTGCACTGCTGCATCAGAGAAGAGAATACTTGTGTTACAAGACTGCATTCTTTAGCCTGGACTGCTGCATCAGAGAAGATGGTACTTCTGTTACCAGGCTGCACACTTTAGTCAGAGCTGTTGCATCAGAGAAGATGATACTTGTGTTACCAGGCTGTACGCTTTAGCTTGCACTGCTGCATCAGAGAAGAGGATACTTGTGTTACAAGACAGCATTCTTTAGCCTGGACTGCTGCATCAGAGAAGATGATACTTCTGTTACCAGGCTGCACTCTTTAGTCAGAGCTGTTGCATCAGAGAAGATGATACTTCTGTTACCAGGCTGCACGCTTTAGCCTGAGCTGTTGCATCAGAGAAGAGGATACTTGTGTTACCGGGCTGCACTCTTTAGTCAGAGCTGCTGTATCAGAGTAGAGGAACCTCTTGCACGCCATAAGGCGCATTGGGCATGTCGGGCTAGACCAATACTTTTAGTTTAGTTTAGTTTAGTCGACGGATCAGCATCACGGCACACGTGTGAGCCCCATAAGTGCTCCGTTCTACTCCTAACTCAAGCCTGAGCCCGGAGAATCTCAGCTCAGTGCACGAACTCCGTAGCACCGGCAAGTATCCTGAAATACTTTGGGTAGGTTTTTAACTCGTCATTTTGCACGGGCAGCGCCGTTAGGCTACTCTTGTTCGATTTCCAACTGCCAAGGGAGTTTTTACGTGTGCAACAATACACACGGGCATCAGATCTCACTACCCAGAGACCAGGGGAAATGTTATTACTAGACGTTCACGTGGAAACAAATCCCGGCAGACCTATACTTTTAAGACCAATAGCCACTCATGTGTGCCGTTGTCAGTAGAATCCCAGTCCACCATCAAAATCTACCCCCATGCAGATTCGAACCCAATGACGGCAGGGCTATAAGTGTCTAACCAGTATGCTACTGTTGCTCCCAGGACTAGAGCATGCTAGGAATTTGTTGAGAGCAGGCCAGATACGTATCTCATAGCCTTAATGGTGGCAGCCTTAGGGCGCTCCATAGAAATTTTCATCTCTTGATTCTAGATTCTGAATAACGTGTTACACTACATCTTAGATGTCTTGAATATCTGTACACGATATTCAGTCACAGATACCATTACGCGATTTTGCCAGACTCTGCACAGCTGCCGATGATTTAGATCAGCGAGAGCACGTTTCCAACTCGCATAATTTGATTAAACGCGTATTTGGGTGGAAAACCACATGCACACATCAATTTAAGTTATCTTGGCTGCAAAGATCTATTCATTCCGTGAAGCACGGGCAGACAGTAACACTTCAACTCAATGAATATAAAGTACCAGAAGATAAAGAGTCCAGCATGCTAAGCTATCAACATATTCATTAGACAGAGTTGAGGAAGTCAAGTATACTAACTAGTCTGGAAAAGCAGATAATTAAGCTTGGGTGTAGTTTGCAGCCATTATTTTGGGCGTTGATAATTAAATACCAAAGTGTGCATACACATACATAGACACTGTCTGAGAAGGAACATAATTATGGCGTGCAAGTATGGGCAGTCACCATCAATAGATACATTGAATACGATAACAGCTGCAGACCACGATTTTCAGGTGATAATATAGAATAGTGTAAAAGAAGACACCCACTGACAAATAGAATTAAGGATTAAGAGAGGTAAGCCTCTGTTAAGGAGATGTGCAAATAAGGCAGACTGACTTGCCTCTATGTACCAAACCTTGCAGAGGCAGAAATATTCTTGTTGAACCTACTTGTTTTACGTGTTCAGTCTTGAATGCCTAGGGATAAATTTCCTGCTCCATTGTGGCAAGCAAGCAACACATTCATTCCGAACTGCTGGTAAGTTGTCCAAACGATGAGTGCAGTATTTGAGTGCTGATTATTGTCCACCATCGTAAGGCAATTGCTGTGTCTTTCGTGTAGTCTCAAAGTGTGCAGTGTGTACAGTTCTCGGCAGGCTTCGTTACTATGGCCGATCCTCTCTTCAATACCCAGACTATTGTATGCCAAGAGTGTGCCAAGTGGATGAGAAGAGATCTTTCACTTGCCAGACGGGTGCATGCCAAGAGGGTGTGCGGTGGAGCAGAAGAGACCTTTCATTAGCCAGACTGGTGCATGCCAAGAGGGTGTGCGGTGGAGCAGAAGAGACCTTTCATTAGCCAGACTGGTGCATGCCAAGAGGGTGTGAGGTGGAGCAGAAGAGACCTTTCATTAGCCAGACTGGTGTATGCCAAGAGTGCGTCAGGTGGAGCAGAAGAGACCTTTCATTAGCCAGACTGGTGCATGCCAAGAGGGTGTGAGGTGGAGCAGAAGAGACCTTTCATTAGCCAGACTGGTGTATTCCAAGAGTGTGTCAGGTGGAGCAGAAGAGACCTTTCATTAGCCAAACTGGTGTATGCCAAGAGTGCGTCAAGTGGAGCAGAAGAGACCTTTCATTAGCCAGACTGGTGTATTCCAAGAGTGTGTCAGGTGGAGCAGAAGAGACCTTTCGTTAGCCAGACTGGTGTATGCCAAGAGTGCGTCAAGTGGAGCAGAAGAGACCTTTCATTAGCCAGACTGGTGTATGCCAAGAGTGTGTGCGGTGGAGCAGAAGAGACCTTTCGTTAGCCAGACGGGTGCATGCCAAGAGGGTGTGCGGTGGAGCAGAAGAGACCTTTCGTTAGCCAGACTAGTGTATGCCAAGTGTGTGTGCGGTGGAGCAGAAGAGACCTTTCATTATCCAGACGGGTGCATGCCAAGAGGGTGTGCGGTGGAGCAGAAGAGACCTTTCGTTAGCCAGACTCGTGTATGCCAAGAGTGTGCCAAGTGGATGAGAAAAGATTTTTAATTATCCAGACTAGTGTATGCAAAGCGTTTGCCAAGTGGTGCAGAAGAGACATTTTATTAGCCAGACTGGTGCATGCCACGAGAGTACCACGTGGATGAGAAGAGACCTTTCATTAGCCAGACTAGTGTATGTCAAGAGTGTGCCTAGTGGAGCAGAAGAGACATTTCGTTAGCCAGACTAGTGTATGCAAAGAGTGTACCAAGTGAAAGGGAAGAGACCTTTCATTAGCCAGACTAGTATATGTCAAGAGTGTGCCAAGTGGAGCAGAAGAGACATTTCATTAGCCAGACTGGTGTATACCAATTGGTGGAGAAGATACCTTTCATTAGCCAGACTAGTATATCCCAAGTGGATGAGAGAGACCTTTCATTGGTCAGATTGGTTTATGCCAAGATTATGCCAAGTGGATGAGAAGTGACCTTTTATTAGCCAGACGGGTGTATGCCTAGAGTGTGCCAAATGGAGAAGAAGACACTTTTCATTCGTCAGACATTAGACATGAGAATATTATAAACGCCTTTGATCAAAATCCACAAGGCAAAAGAAATAGAGAAAAGCATACAAGAGCACAGAGAAGAGAAGTAGGAACAGAGATGAATTATATGGGGAGGATAGGACGTAGCTGTATGGGACAGCTATTGAGGGTGGGAGAAAAAAAGGAGAATAAGAAGTTATAGAAGTGATACAATTATAGTAGTCAAGTGTATGGGGATATGGGAATAAACCCAGTCACAGAAAGAACACACATAATAAATACATATTGATTATAGCTACACAAATATTGGTGGTGGAGGCTAATACAAATAACGAGACAAATATCCAATGAGCGTTACTTCAATTTATTCAAGCCCACTGGAAGATTTTCAAAGACAATTAAAGCATTAGTGACTGCCATTAAGGAACACAAGGATTACGCGTGAGGCAAAACAGTGTTCCTCACCGATTGCCAATCCATAACGACAACATTACGAGACAGTAAGCACAAAGAAATATCATTGAAATACTTAAAGCCACCTCAGACGTTGAAAGCGGTACATGTATATATGCAGATGATTTATGGACATTCTCCATACTTGACAACAAGATAGTAGGTAGACTTGCCAAGGAAGGAAATCAAAGGCAAGATGGACTAACCAAGAAGTGCGGGAAAATGGCGCCTGAAAAGAAAGCAACATGTGAAGATATAAGTCCATTAAGAAAAATTGCATTTAATATACATTATAAGCTCGACCACTGTCTTCTAGCCAGCCAATCCCCAACTTCCTGGGCACACTAATTCAATCACTGAGCAAGCACGTCTGGGTGAAACTATTGTCTCTAGCCAGGTTATTGCTTTAGTCTGCGATGATCTGCAAAGTCAGGCTACCTGTTGTCAAGGCACCATAGTTGTAAGTGCAAGAGTTGCAGGAGGCGGTAAACAAACAGATCGGCTGGTGTACAGAAATAGGCAGTGTCATTAACCCTGATAAGGCATCTGTGTTGTGGTGCTCTCTAGACAATAGGATTGTTAAGATTGACGTTCCAAGTCTTACAATAAATGTCAGAAATGTTAGTAGAGAGTACACTGAGATACCTGAGAATTACCATCCACAGAAACCTGGCATTCAGAGATCACGTGGAAGCAGCTGTAAGCAGATCTAAGAAAGGACTCGGTGCGCTGAGGGTCATGGCAGCAGTAGACATGGCGCAAAGAATGTTGGTCATACTCTTATCAATATTCTCTGAGTAATTGAGTATGGACTGGGACTGCTTTAGTATGGATTGGGATTGATACCACAACATCTAGTCTATGAATGCTGTTTAACATTCATTCATTCATAGACTAGATGTTGTGGTATCAGTCCCAATCCATACTAAAGCAGTCCCAGTCCATACTGAATTACTCAGAGAATATTGATAAGAGTATGACCAACATTCTTTGCTGTTTAACATTCATTCATTCATAGACTAGATGTTGTGGTATCAGTCCCAATCCATACTAAAGCAGTCCCAGTCCATACTCAATTACTCAGAGAATATTGATAAGAGTATGACCTAACATTCTTTGCTGTTTAACATTCATTCATTCATAGACTAGATGTTGTGGTATCAGTCCCAATCCATACTAAAGCAGTCCCAGTCCATACTCAATTACTCAGAGAATATTGATAAGAGTATGACCAACATTCTTTGCTGTTTAACATTCATTCATTCATAGACTAGATGTTGTGGTATCAGTCCCAATCCATACTAAAGCAGTCCCAGTCCATACTCAATTGCTCAGAGAATATTGATAAGAGTATGACCAACATTCTTTGCTGTTTAACATTCATTCATTCATAGACTAGATGTTGTGGTATCAGTCCCAATCCATACTAAAGCAGTCCCAGTCCATACTCAATTACTCAGAGAATATTGATAAGAGTATGACCAACATTCTTTGCTGTTTAACATTCATTCATTCATAGACTAGATGTTGTGGTATCAGTCCCAATCCATACTAAAGCAGTCCCAGTCCATACTCAATTACTCAGAGAATATTGATAAGAGTATGACCAACATTCTTTGCTGTTTAACATTCATTCATTCATAGACTAGATGTTGTGGTATCAGTCCCAATCCATACTAAAGCAGTCCCAGTCCATACTCAATTACTCAGAGAATATTGATAAGAGGATGACCAACATTCTTTGCTGTTTAACATTCATTCATTCATAGACTTGATGTTGTGGTATCAGTCCCAATCCATACTAAAGCAGTCCCAGTGCGGTGTCTGCGAAGAATTCTTGGTATTAAGTGGCAGGACAAGATCACAGATACTGAAGTATTGGAAAGATCAGGTTGTGTGACGGTGTATTCCGTGCTCTGTCTTCGTAGACTTGGATGGATAGGACACGTTAGGAGGATGGATGATGGTGGAATACCAAAGGACATCTTTTTTGGTGAGTTACAGACGGGTGGGAGATCACGGGGTCGGCCTCTACTGCGATACAAGGGTGTGTGTAAGCGGGACATGATTGGTACAGGCATTGATAATGCACATTGGGAGCACGTCGCCGCTGAACGTGTTGCATGGAGGGCAGCTATCAGAGGTGGAGTGAAGACAAGGGAGAAAATGGTTGCAAATAAAGCACACACAGAGCGTGAGAGACGTGGGATGGTGCAAAATGGTGGAAATGACCATGTTTTCACATGCACCTACTGTGGGCAAACATTTGCAGCAAGAATTGGCCTTACCAGCCACACTCGCCACCGCCATGGATCGTAGTTATTAAGCCTTTTTGAAGCACAATGTACCAAACTATCGTCTGTCAAGACGGAAAGGTGCCAATGAGTCTATGAATAGAGGTGGGGTGGAGGAAGTCATGGTAGCGTTCTGATATCTTGAAGACAACAGCACACGCATGTTATAATTGTAATGGACTCACAAAGTATGATGAGAAAGTTGAAGAGAGGCATGCTTCGGGCAGAGTGGCAAGCTTTCATTCAACAATTAAAAAGAAATAGAGATCATCTGTTGGACTGTTCCCTGTGACATGCTGGTGTTGTGGGAAACGAGCAGACGGACATATTGGCTGGGTCTGCGCCCCTTAGTGCGGTATGTTTGCATAAGACAGATATGGTCAACGCCCTTTGGAATTGTGTGTATACTGCAGAAGAACGGCTTGAAGAGAATGTGCTGTCGAGAGTGATCAGGGCATGTGGTAAACACTCAAAACTCCAAGGACACATAATCAGACTGGCACCATTAGTATTTGGACTCTTCGCTGACTGTTGCAGATGAGGACGGAGCACGTATGGGAATATCCTGAGTGCTGTAATGTCGGTTCTTGACTCAACTCAATTGAATTCAACTCATCTCACCGCAGTCTTCCTACAGTGTCCGCCCTCCGCCCTGAGCAGTAAAAGCACATGAACACCTCATGCGTCGAACAACCGGCATATCTGTGTACAACACCTTCAGACTTGTCTGAACCTCTCTCTCTCTCTCTCTCTCTCTCTCTCTCTCTCTCTCTCCTCTCTCTCTCTCTCTCTCTCTCTCTCTCTCCATCCACACACACACACACACACACACACACACAGTCTGGTGCATATTGAAAAGGGCGCACCGCACCATGACCAACTTGTATCCACCCATCAACAGTCTTGCCTCAAGTAAACATACCTGCTGAATACTGTCCTCGGCCTCACCCAATCAAGTTTTAAACTGCTACTCTTTCTTCCTTAATCTGACACAGCTCAGATCTGTCACAAGATAGGTGCTACATGGCCTTAGTTTGGTTTCGTCACAAGTTAGGTGCCCCAAAGTTAGTTTTATTCACCAGGAATTGTTCCCAATGCCTTCGTTTGGCCAAGTTAATAGTGTCTTCTCATATTCTAAATGATTTTGAAAATCAGCTCTTGCGCAGACATTAGATGATTCTTTCCATCATCATATTTAAGCATGTACAAGATAAGTGGGTACTTATCGAACAACTAGATACGCTCACGACAATAAAGAACAATGGGAAAACACGCAAGTACTGCACAGATAATACGCAGAAGTGGACGACAAAAACAGTCAGAAATTGTCATCTGTCTTGTGAAAACAAGAGTGCAGCTGAGGAACTCACGATTTCCTAAGATATTGGTATAGACGTGACAGGGAGACAGCAGCGCTGTCGTCAAGTTAACATTTAATATTCAGAATAGAGTTGGAGTTGATGGAAACAGAACAGGTGACTCCGAGGTGCGACGTGCGCGCTTGACTCCCGCAGAATTGGTACAATTCAGATGTAGACGGTCTGGAGTTGAATAGAATCAGGAACACCAGGCGGGTATACCTACACTAGATCTTTGGTTTTAAGCAAGTAAACTAAAGGACCCTTGTACACATCTTTGGCGCATTGGGCATATGGTGCTAAACCCATATTTCCACAGACCTATTGGTAATTTGTGGGTGATGTGGTCAGTATCACGCCGGTCGTCTTTAATTCGCCGTAATTTCCTGGGATCCATTTTAATCTTGGTCGATTTGGATGCCCAGGTCGACTTGAAAAACTTCACGTCCGTTCCTGTGCGGATCTAACCCATGAGCACGGGACCAGCACGCGAACGTCTAGCCATTACGCTGCCTCTGTCTATAGGTATTTGGCAGTGGAGTGCCATGAAAGTGATCCTTCACAAAGCCAAACGCAACCACTGTTTCATGTCTGATTTCCCTCTTGCCTTTGTAATTCCATAGACTGACTACAGGAGAGAAATCACTATTTTTGCTTCTTGAAAGTTGTTAGTTACATTTGTTATCTCTTTGTTTTGTTTACATATCTGTCATTTTCTGGCATGTAAACATTCTTCTGTTTCATGCAGTCGGATAGAGGCAAGCAGAATGATGACAGACATTTGACAGAGAGACAGACAGACGGAAGTGCCGACCGAAGGAGGACAAAGATGCAGACAGGCAGCCAGTCAAGCAGGCAAATCGCGGGTGGGGGAAGTCGCCGTTGTGAAGTGGTCAAGCCGTCTGCCTCTAGCTAGGAAGGTCGTGGTAAAGTGGTCAAGCCGTCTGCCTCTAGCTAGGAAGGTCGTGGTGAAGTGGTCAAGCCGTCTGCCTCTAGCTAGGAAGGTCGTGGTGAAGTGATCAAGCCGACTGCCTCTAGCTAGGAAGGTCGTGGTAAAGTGGTCAAGCCGTCTGCCTCTAGCTAGGAAGGTCGTGGTGAAGTGGTCAAGCCGTCTGCCTCTAGCTAGGAAGGTCGTGGTGAAGTGATCAAGCCGACTGCCTCTAGCTAGGAAGGTCGTGGTGAAGTGATCAAGCCGACTGCCTCTAGCTAGGAAGGTCGTGGTGAAGTGGTCAAGCCGTCTGCCTCTAGCTAGGAAGGTCGTGGTAAAGTGGTCAAGCCGTCTGCCTCTAGCTAGGAAGGTCGTGGTGAAGTGGTCAAGCCGTCTGCCTCTAGCTATGAAAGTCGTGGTGAAGTGGTCAAGCCGTCTGTCTCTAGCTAGGAAGGTCGTGGTAAAGTTGTCAAGCCGTCTGCCTCTACCTACGAAGGTCGTGGTGAAGTAGTCAAGCCGTCTGCCTCTACCTGCGAAGGTCGTGGGTTCGTTTCTGTACTTCATCATTGGGTTCAGAAAGTAAGTTTTTCGGAGACCTCCCGAGGCTCCGTAGGACACCTTCGGCAGGCCGCTGTGCGCAAAGTAGACAGCCATATGGCATAGAACCTGGTACTGTGAAGTGGAAACTCTTGCCTTAAACCCACCTTACCCTTTGTTATCAAGTGAATGTGAAAACTAGTATTCAACCAATGACAAATAGCCCAGCACTAGCAGGTTTCCGTGGCGGTGGCGTTGCGGACTTGATTCGTAATGCCGCTTACCCGCGTTCAAAACACAGCGGTGACCGATGTGGCAGCAGACCGTGTCTTGCCGGTTTTAACGTGTTGGTATGGGAACACTTGCAAATAGAAAGCAATGGCAAACTACTGAACGTAAAACTTGTCAAGACATCAACAACGGCAGTAAAATGCTGGTGTTGACTGCAACATCCTGCGCAACTTTAAAGTAAAAAAAAAAAACTAGCAAATTAAATAGGCAAACAAATCAAGAATATCAACAACGAAAGAATGAAATCAACTGTCCCAATATTCTTAACAGTATAAACACTTGGTGAAATACAATGTAAAGGTATTAAAATTATGCAATTTGTTTACCGCTGTACTCTGCAAATTGCCAAACAGCGGCAGGAATGTGTAGCAGTTGTCTTGTTTCATACAAATCTGTTCGATACAAAAATATTTAGAACATTTGTGAAGACTAAAAAAGATTCTTGTGGTTATAAATAGCTTACCTGGAGCAATTAAAAACGCATGCACTATTCCAGCAGGCAGTCTGATATTTGAAAGATATGTCCTCAGAAACCAACACTAGAATTGATGTGCTTGTATTCAACATTAACGATCAACATATAACTGTGAGATCTAAGTGGGCACTTGTCACTGAGAATGAGTAAATCACATGTATGTTCATTCTGGGCGTAGTAGACATAAGTATGTTGAATTATAAATGTGTGTGTGTGTGATCGAGCGCGTTTGAGGGTATGTGTTCGCGCGTATATATATATATATATATATATATATATATATATATATATATATATATATATATATATATATGTGTGTGTGTGTGTGTGTGTGCTTGTGCGTGCGTGCGTGCGTGCGTGTGTGTGAGTATGTGTGTAAATATATACAAATATATAACGTGTCATCTCTGCATACCAGTTCGCAGTTGTGAGTCTGCATATTGTCTATGACTAATAAAACTTTGACAAGTACGACTTTGATTAGTAGAACTTTAACTAGTTCAACTTTGACTGGTACCATTTTTTAAAAACTAGTATAAATTTGACTTGTAGAACTTTAACTAGTAAAACTTTGACTAGTACAACTTTGATTAGTATAACTTTAACTAGTACAACTTTAACTAGAACAACTTTGATTAGTACAAGCCTCATACATATTGAAACCAGACAATTTTCAGAAATCTCTGGGAATTGGCTGGGAGTGAAAGATCGCGAGGAAAGGAACCGTCATCACACCTCATATTTCATGGCCTACAATATGTGAAGACCTAAGACTTCACAGCCCAATGGCAATACTGGCTAGAGGCCTACCCTTACCTTCCACATGTAGAAGCATCACCTAGTTTTGTTAAACACCACATGGGAAATGTGTTTACAGATCCGTGTTCAGGGAGCAAGTGAAATCAGGCAGGAGTCGCATTCATATCTGGACAAGAATAGACTGCACAGATGTTGTATTTTATTAGGGCAAATGTTCAAACATTTCATGGAATTTGCTTTTAAAGTTTGCCGCTTCAAGAACATGTGTTTTATCTTGTCTTGAGGAATAAACCAGGAGTTTTCTAGAAGTAAACGGAAAGTAAAGATAACATCGAGATGTATATATAATGACATAATGACAGAAGAGCAGTGTTTATGATAAGAGATTGGTTGATTATTCTGCTGGCATGGCTTATGTTTGTAAGTGAATCACTCATCTCTTCGTCTTGGGGCGTAATAAGTTTCTAGTGCTAGCTCTTGATTTGCATAGAACAATCGACAGTTAATGGGTAATGTCAGTATTTGTAGAAAACAATCGACATGTAATGGGTGATTTCAGTATTTATATAGAACAATCGGCATTCTATTGGTGATGTCAGTATTTGTATAGAATAATCGGTATGCAATAGGTGATGTCAGTATTTGTATAGAACAATCAGCATGCAATGGGTGATGTCAGTATTTGTATAGAATAATCGGATTCATTGGGTGATGTCAGTATTTGTATAGAATAATCGGTATTCAATGGGTGATGTCAGTATTTGTATAGAACAGTCAGAATTCAATGGGTGATGTCAGTAGTTGTATAGAACAATCGGTATTCGATGGGTGATGTCAGTATTTGTATAGAACAACCGACATTCAATGGGTGATGTCAGTATTTGTATAGAACAATCGGCATTCAATGGGTAATGTCAGTATTTGTATAGAACAATCGGTATTCAATGGGTGATGTCAGTATTTGTATAGAACAATCGGCATTCAATGGGTGATGTCATTATTTGTATAGTACAATCGGCATTCCATGGGTGATGTCAGTATTTGTATAGTACAATCGGTATTCCATGGGTGATGTCAGTATCACGCCGGTAGCATTTACTTACCATGACGTTTTCTGGTACCTGTTTGCAATGGCTAATGTGATTGTGTTTTATTTATATCTTCTTTTACTCTTCTTACTTTGAAGTCTTTTGTGTAAAGTGTGATAAATAAGTTATGTGTATATAAGTTCTTCCTTTCTGTTTGCTGTCAGCAGGAAGCACTGATGGGTTTTGATGGAATGTTTGCCTTATATGTTGTTGTTATCTCTGCTTCTTGCCGTATAATGTATTTCTTGGCTACTCAGCTTAACTATTCAAAATCTACTGCTCATTAAAGTAATTATTTCTTATCGTAGTTTCTCTCTTTTTGTTGTTGTTGTTGTTGTTGTTGTTGTTGTTGTTGTTGTTGTTGTTACTATTATGTATTTTCTCACATTCTGTGATTCTACTCTAGATTGTATATTTTACATTACTTACATTGTTTACATGCAATGCTTGTAACAATGTTTGGTATTTTAATTGTTTATGCTATATTCCCTCTCTTTACATGACTTGCTGTGTATTATGTGCGCTGTTTTATCGCATGAGCCGAGACAGCACCATATACCCAAGGCGTTAAAATTGGTCTTTATAAGACCTACCAATATTGTCAGAAAAACGTTAGTTGCGTATCCTTTACATGAATTGCATTCAACACCAGCATTTTTACTGTTGTTATCTCTTGGCAAGTTTACTTTCAGTAGTTTTCCATTACTTTCTGAACAACTGGCACCCATACCATTTCGTAAAATACAACGCAGGGCGGTCAATTGCCCGCAGCTGTGTTTCGAACGCGGTTATGCGGGATTACCAACTGCGTCCGTAACGCCTTCTCCACGGAGCAGGCAATAATGGCATAACAAACACACAGATGACAATGGCCGAGCCAGCAAGTTTTTGAAGACGTCACCAATAGTCTCTAACAAGGGAGCCGATGGTATCACAGTTGCTGGCAGACTTGACCGATGGTATGCAGGAAACAAAACTTGCCGTCATATGGTCTAAAACTGTGATTTGAGCCACACCATAAAGAAACAAAGTATGTGTGATCTCAGATCTGCAGCCGACACCGTTTACGCTTTTAGGATACCGCCACTGACCTCGAAGGCGTCATGTGTAGCTACTTGGTGACACGTCCATTCCAGAAGCGGTCAGGGACTCTTGTAGCAGTCTCAGATGCCGTAGTATACCAGGAGACTGGATGCATAGTTGCTACCTTAAGCTGTGAAAGTACCAACCGACCCCTGTAACTACCGGAAAATTAACTTACGCGGAAAACAGCTGGAAATTGTAGCAGCACGAGTAGTTTCCCGCCGCCTAGACAACATGCAAGTCCTGGGAATGTAGGGTCTGAGCCCAGCTTTTCACAGCTTCGACCTGTCTAGTACACACGTGGCCTGCTGTGGACTTTGTTCAGCAGCGACAGAAGGATGTGTACTCAAGATTTTTCCCATATCCTTTTTTACAGGACATCGCTGTCAACATCTGCATTTACTGCTGTTGTTGATGTCTTATCAAGTTTACGTTCAGCAGTTTGCCATTGCTTTCTGAACCACCGGCTCCCATTCCAACTCGTTTAAACCCAGCGCAACTTGTCTGCTGCCATATCGGTCGCCGATGTATTTGTATTCAGGATACACTGGAGATTGTTTAGTTGAGCTGGGTAAAAACGACATCACTGCACACATGACATTTACACATGCGCACGGTCCCTTCGTTTAACAGCCAGCGAAGAGTCATACTGTTTATCGTTCCAACCACCATCTGATTGAAAGTTCGCCTGGTCTTCCCTCTCAGTTTTGAGATTCGTCCAGAAAACCTGCCGACCCCTCTTCATATCATTCTCTCCACATAGGGTTCTCAATTTGTTCCACCGCTTTCTCAACATGGTCCCACAGGCGCACGACCATCTTGTCCATAGGTAATGTGCCGCCGAGAGGTGCATTCCCTGCTAGTCTATCGGCCTGTTCATTCCCCCTTACTCACGCTTCACCAGGGCAGACAAGCCATACAATTCTCACAAAATGCGACCTCTGAAGCGTGGCAGGCCATACTACACGAAACATTCCTTTCTCCGTCTTACTAAGCATACCCCGTGAGTCCTTAATGAATACAATGTGTGTTTCCGCGACCATCTTAAGGCTGCTGTTACTGCTTCCACCCCCATTCTCTTGTTGGGCGTTGTAGTCTCATATGCCAGACTCTTTTTTTTTTTAAGCATCATCCTTCACTAAGAAACCCCGACCTCTACGTCTGTTTCTCACCATTGACCTATCGGTGTAGATCACTATGTCACCTTGTATGTGTGTTGCCCTGGATCAGCTGTTGCTCCACAAATTCTTTGCGGCCTGCTGCCCATTCTCTACACAGACGACCCAATGTTACTATTATTATCTTCTTATCTTATCGTCCGACATGTTTTTCAGTATTTTTGCCCACTCTTTTTCACGACTGATGGTCTCTAGATCACACACCTGACTGATAGATATTTTTTCCTATGCCATCCAGGACCTGCCTCTTCTCAGCCTATGACCCTTGACCATATCCATGGCTTCATGCAGAGGGTGATCCCTGTCTGCAGCGAGTCTCAGGTACCATTTGGCTTAAAGACCCTGTGCCTGTCAGCAACTGCTGGTAGTGCAAGAATATGCCTCACGCATATAATTCGTGATCACCCGCATGGCCACATTCTGAAATCGCTCCAACCTTTCAAGCTAGCTCTTTGATATTGTCAGCAGTCCCAAACTGGAGAATTGAAACCATAAAGAACACATGAAATCTGAATGGCTGGATTCATAAAGCGCCACTGCCATTCACCCATGCCACCATCCATCGAAACACCGTCCTCCAAACTCCAAATATTTATTCAGCTCGCCCTTTGATGGAGTAACGTTAAGCAATGTAGACAGGAGCGGCTAAAGACAACAGTTGGTTGAACATTATTATATGATAATTAAATTTAAATTCAAGCAACTGGAACCTTTCCAACTACAGCTGCACATGTCGGCACGAAATATATGATCTAACAATGGCAATGATCTGGGTGAAACTTGGGCGTTTCTCAAATGTGAAGCTGGGGGGATATTACTTTCAATCCTGTATACATTTCAGTTATTGCAAGCATCCATCACTAACTCTAATAAGATTCGGCTTAGACACTTGGTTTTACCGATGTAACTTTCATGTGAATACTTCTGAAAAGCACAGACCATGTCTCAGAGATTGGCTGTTTGCTTTTCTGACTAGCCCTCAAGTGTCTTATATTAGGAATATTTGAACGGTTGAGCTTAAGCTTTCTGCCTCCATCTCTGGATGATGTGGGTTCGAGTCCAGATTACGTCATTCGTTTCGCAAGTGCATTTTTCTGGGAGTTGCTGCGGGTCGTCGCTGGAGTTACGATGTTTCGTCCTTTGTGCGACGCGTTCGGCTGGCTTTGTTGCGGAAAGAGACCGAGCCATATGAGATAAAAAGTAGCTTAAAAGTAGACAAGGTCGACTTCATTACACCAGGTTTTATCCCAAATGGCTCAGTATGTTTCCGCATCGCCATTGTAAGGCTTCACACTCCAGACATAAATAGGCACATATTCAACTGATTCGTGACAGAAATGCCAGTGTATGAGGAGCTCTTGGGGCTTCTGAAGTAGCACGAGACAGACATTCATGTGTATTGATCGGCACTCGTAAAAGTAAAGGGAAAAAATGTAGATGTTAGAAGACACGGTGGATAATCTAACAATAGAGGAAGGAAGTAGATGGTAGAAGACACGGTAAATAATCTAACAATAAAGGAAAGACGTAGATGCTAGAAGACACAGTAGATAATCTAACAATAGAAGAAAGAAGTAGATGTTAGAAGACACGGTAAATAATCTAACAATAAAGGAAAGAAGTAGATGCTAGAAGACACCGTAGATAATCTAACAATAGAAGAAAGAAGTGGATGTTAGAAGACACGGGAGATAATCTAACAATAGGGGACAGAAGTGGATGTTAGAAGACACGGTAGATAATCAAACAATAGGGGACAGAAGTAGATGTTAGAAGACACAGTAGATAATCTAACAATAGATGAAAGAAGTAGATGCTAGAAGACACGGTAGAAAATCTAACAATAGGGGACAGAAGTGGATGTTAGAAGACACGGGAGATAATCTAACAATAGGGGACAGAAGTGGATGTTAGAAGACACGGGAGATAATCTAACAATAGGGGACAGAAGTGGATGTTAGAAGACACGGTAGATAATCTAACAATAGGGGACAGAAGTGGATGTTAGAATACACGGGAGATAATCTAACAATAGATGAAAGAAGTAGATGCTAGAAGACACGGTAGAAAATCTAACAATAGGCTCAGAAGTGGATGTTAGAAGACACGGGAGATAATCTAACAATAGGGGACAGAAGTGGATGTTAGAAGACACGGGAGATAATCTAACAATAGGGGACGGAAGTGGATGTTAGAAGACACGGTAGATAATCTAACAATAGGGGACAGAAGTGGATGTTAGAAGACACGGGAGATAATCTAACAATAGGGGACAGAAGTGGATGTTAGAAGACACGGGAGATAATCTAACAATAGGGGACAGAAGTGGCTGTTAGAAGACACGGGAGATAATCTAACAATAGGGGACAGAAGTAGATGTTAGAAGACACGGTAGATAATCTAACAATAGGGGACAGAAGTGGATGTTAGAAGACACGGGAGATAATCTAACAATAGGGGACAGAAGTGGATGTTAGAAGACACGGTAGATAATCTAACAATAGGGGACAGAAGTAGATGTTAGAAGACACGGGAGATAATCTAACAATAGGGGACAGAAGTGGATGTTAGAAGACACGGGAGATAATCTAACAATAGGGGACAGAAGTGGATGTTAGAAGACACGGGAGATAATCTCACAATAGGGGACAGTAGTAGATGTTAGAAGACACGGTAGATAATCTAACAATAGGGGACAGAAGTGGATGTTAGAAGACACGGGAGATAATCTAACAATAGGGGACAGAAGTGGATGTTAGAAGACACGGGAGATAATCTAACAATAGGGGACAGAAGTGGATGTTAGAAGACACGGGAGATAATCTAACAATAGGGGACAGAAGTGGATGTTAGAAGACACGGGAGATAATCTAACAATAGGGGACAGAAGTGGATGTTAGAAGACACGGGAGATAATCTAACAATAGGGGACAGAAGTGGATGTTAGAAGACACGGGAGATAATCTAACAATAGGGGACAGAAGTGGATGTTAGAAGACACGGGAGATAATCTAACAATTGGGGACAGAAGTGGATGTTAGAAGACACGGGAGATAATCTAACAATAGGGGACAGAAGTGGATGTTAGAAGACACGGTAGATAATCTAACAATAAGGGACAGAAGTGGATGTTAGAAGACACGGGAGATAATCTAATAATAGGGGACAGAAGTGGATGTTAGAAGACACGGTAGATAATCTAACAATAGAAGAAAGAAGTAGATGTTAGAAGACACGGTAAATAATCTAACAATAAAGGAAAGAAGTAGATGCTAGAAGACACAGTAGATAATCTAACAATAGAAGAAAGATGTGGATGTTAGAAGACACGGGAGATAATCTAACAATAGGGGACAGAAGTGGATGTTAGAAGACACGGTAGATAATCTAACAATAGGGGACAGAAGTAGATGTTAGAAGACACAGTAGATAATCTAACAATAGATGAAAGAAGTAGACGCTAGAAAACACGGTAGAAAATCTAACAATAGGGGACAGAAGTGGATGTTAGAAGACACGGGAGATAATCTAACAATAGGGGACAGAAGTGGATGTTAGAAGACACGGGAGATAATCTAACAATAGGGGACAGAAGTGGATGTTAGAAGACACGGTAGATTATCTAACAATAGGGAACAGAAGTGGATGTTAGAAGACACGGGAGATAATCTAACAATAGATGAAAGAAGTAGATGCTAGAAGAAACGGTAGAAAATCTAACAATAGGGGACAGAAGTGGATGTTAGAAGACACGGGAGATAATCTAACAATAGGGGACAGAAGTGGATGTTAGAAGACACGCTAGATAATCTAACAATAGGGGACAGAAGTAGATGTTAGAAGACACAGTAAATAATCTAACAATAGATGAAAGAAGTAGATGCTAGAAGACACGGTAGATAATCTAACAATAGGGGACAGAAGTGGATGTTAGAAGACATGGGAGATAATCTAACAATAGGGGACAGAAGTGGATGTTAGAAGACACGGTAGATTATCTAACAATAGGGGACAGAAGTGGATGTTAGAGGACACGGGAGATAATCTAACAATAGATGAAAGAAGTAGATGCTAGAAGACACGGTAGAAAATCTAACAATAGGGGACAGAAGTGGATGTTAGAAGACACGGGAGATAATCTAACAATAGGGGACAGAAGTGGATGTTAGAAGACACGGGAGATAATCTAACAATAGGGGACAGAAGTGGATGTTAGAAGACACGGTAGGGTAATCTAACAATAGGGGACAGAAGTGGATGTTAGAAGACATGGGAGATAATCTAACAATAGAGGACAGAAGTGGATGTTAGAAGACACGGTAGATAATCTAACAATAGGGGACAGAAGTGGATGTTAGAAGACACGGGAGATAATCTAACAATAGGGGACAGAAGTGGATGTTAGAAGACACGGGAGATAATCTAACAATAGGGGACAGAAGTGGATGTTAGAAGACACGGGAGATAATCTAACAATAGGGGACAGAAGTGGATGTTAGAAGACACGGGAGATAATCTAACAATAGGGGACAGAAGTGGATGTTAGAAGACACGGGAGATAATCTAACAATAGGGGACAGAAGTGGATGTTAGAAGACACGGGAGATAATCTAACAATAGGGGACAGAAGTGGATGTTAGAAGACACGGGAGATAATCTAACAATAGGGGACAGAAGTGGATGTTAGAAGACACGGGAGATAATCTAACAATAGGGGACAGAAGTGGATGTTAGAAGACACGGGAGATAATCTAACAATAGGGGACAGAAGTGGATGTTAGAAGACACGGTAGATAATCTAACAATAAGGGACAGAAGTGGATGTTAGAAGACACGGTAGATAATCTAACAATAGAAGAAAGAAGTAGATGTTAGAAGACACGGTAATAATCTAACAATAAAGGAAAGAAGTAGATGCTAGAAGACACAGTAGATAATCTAACAATAGAAGAAAGAAGTGGATGTTAGAAGACACGGGAGATAATCTAACAATAGGGGACAGAAGTGGATGTTAGAAGACACGCTAGATAATCTAACAATAGGGGACAGAAGTAGATGTTAGAAGACACAGTAGATAATCTAACAATAGATGAAAGAAGTAGATGCTAGAAGACACGGTAGATAATCTAACAATAGGGGACAGAAGTGGATGTTAGAAGTTACGGGAGATAATCTAACAATAGGGGACAGAAGTGGATGTTAGAAGACACGGTAGATAATCTAACAATAGGGGACAGAAGTGGATGTTAGAAGACACGGTAGATTATCTAACAATAGGGGACAGAAGTGGATGTTAGAGGACACGGGAGATAATCTAACAATAGATGAAAGAAGTAGATGCTAGAAGACACGGTAGAAAATCTAACAATAGTGGACAGAAGTGGATGTTAGAAGACACGGTAGATAATCTAACAATAGGGGACGGAAGTGGAAGTTAGAAGACACGGGAGATAATCTAACAATAGGGGACAGAAGTGGATGTTAGAAGACACGGGAGATAATCTAACAATAGGGGACAGAAGTGGATGTTAGAAGACACGGGAGATAATCTAACAATAGGGGACAGAAGTAGATGTTAGAAGACACGGTAGATAATCTAACAATAGGGGACAGAAGTGGATGTTAGAAGACACGGGAGATAATCTAACAATAGGGGACAGAAGTGGATGTTAGAAGACACGGTAGATAATCTAACAATAGGGGACAGAAGTGGATGTTAGAAGACACGGAAGATAATCTAACAATAGGGGACAGTAGTAGATGTTAGAAGACACGGTAGATAATCTAACAATAGGGGACAGAAGTGGGTGTTAGAAGACACGGGAGATAATCTAACAATAGGGGACAGAAGTGGATGTTAGAAGACACGGGAGATAATCTAACAATAGGGGACAGAAGTGGATGTTAGAAGACACGGTAGATAATCTAACAATAGGGGACAGAAGTGGATGTTAGAAGACACGGGAGATAATCTAACAATAGGGGACAGAAGTGGATGTTAGAAGACACGGGAGATAATCTAACAATAGGGGACAGAAGTGGATGTTAGAAGACACGGGAGATAATCTAACAATAGGGGACAGAAGTGGATGTTAGAAGACACGGGAGATAATCTAACAATAGGGGACAGAAGTGGATGTTAGAAGACACAGGAGATAATCTAACAATAGGGGACAGAAGTGGATGTTAGAAGACACGGTAGATAATCTAACAATAAGGGACAGAAGTTGGATGTTAGAAGACACGGTAGATAATCTAACAATAGAAGAAAGAAGTTGATGTTAGAAGACACGGTAATAATCTAACAATAAAGGAAAGAAGTAGATGCTAGAAGACACAGTAGATAATCTAACAATAGAAGAAAGAAGTGGATGTTAGAAGACACGGGAGATAATCTAATAATAGGGGACAGAAGTGGATGTTAGAAGACACGCTAGATAATCTAACAATAGGTGACAGAAGTAGATGTTAGAAGACACAGTAAATAATCTAACAATAGATGAAAGAAGTAGATGCTAGAAGACACGGTAGATAATCTAACAATAGGGGACAGAAGTGGATGTTAGAAGACACGGGAGATAATCTAACAATAGGGGACAGAAGTGGATGTTAGAAGACACGGTAGATTATCTAACAATAGGGGACAGAAGTGGATGTTAGAGGACACGGGAGATAATCTAACAATAGATGAAAGAAGTAGATGCTAGAAGACACGGTAGAAAATCTAACAATAGGGGACAGAAGTGGATGTTAGAAGACACGGGAGATAATCTAACAATAGGGGACAGAAGTGGATGTTAGAAGACACGGGAGATAATCTAACAATAGGGGACAGAAGTGGATGTTAGAAGACACGGTAGATAATCTAACAATAAGGGACAGAAGTGGATGTTAGAAGACACGGGAGATAATCTAACAATAGGGGACAGAAGTGGATGTTAGAAGACATGGGAGATAATCTAACAATAGGGGACAGAAGTGGATGTTAGAAGACACGGTAGATAATCTAACAATAGGGGACAGAAGTGGATGTTAGAAGACACGGGAGATAATCTAACAATAGGGGACAGAAGTAGATGTTAGAAGACACGGTAGATAATCTAACAATAGGGGACAGAAGTGGATGTTAGAAGACACGGGAGATAATCTAACAATAGGCGACAGAAGTGGATGTTAGAAGACACGGTAGATAATCTAACAATAGAGGACAGAAGTGGATGTTAGAAGACACGGGAGATAATCTAACAATAGCTGACAGAAGTGGATGTTAGAAGACACGGGAGATAATCTAACAATAGGGGACAGAAGTGGATGTTAGAAGACACGGGAGATAATCTAACAATAGGGGACAGAAGTGGATGTTAGATGACACGGGAGATAATCTAACAATAGGGGACAGAAGTGGATGTTAGAAGACATGGGAGATAATCTAACAATAGGGGACAGAAGTGGATGTTAGAAGACACGGTAGATAATCTAACAATAGAAGAAAGAAGTAGATGTTAGAAGACACGGGAGATAATCTAACAATAGGGGACAGAAGTAGATGTTAGAAGACACGGTAGATAATCTAACAATAGGGGACAGAAGTGGATGTTAGATGACACGGGAGATAATCTAACTACTAACAGATTTAGTGGCTACCCCAGTATTGGAAGCTGCCGCCTCCACATAACGACGGCGCCTCGTTTGTGGAACAAGTGTGTCTTGTTGTACTACCAACATGTGTATGTTCTCTACATGACGTCACAATCAACACCAGCATTTATTGACTATTTGTGATTTTCTATGCAGTTTTACTTTCGGTAGCTTGCGAATTCTTTATGAACGGCCGACGCTCATACCATTGTGAAAACCAGCGGTTAACTAGAAACTGTAGTGAAGACTAGCCAGTCCCGCCATCCACTCACACCCGCCAACTTTGGAATATGAACAGAATTGTTCCTATCCATCAATTCAAATAGCACCAGTGGTCTCAGAAATGTTTGTTAACCAATCATTGGTCATATAGTAATACACATCGGACTGTTTGTTAGTTTAGTTTAATTTAGTTTAGTTTAGTTTAGTTTAGTGTAGTGTAGTTTACTTTAGTTTACCTTAGTTTAGTTTAGTTTAGTTTAGTCGACGGATCAACATCACGGCACACGGATGTAACCTATAATTGCTCTGTTCTACTCCTAACTCAAGCCTGAGTCTTAGCTCAGTGCACGAACTCCGTAGCACCGGCGAGGATCCGGAAATATTTTGGATATATTTTTAACTGGAAATTTTGCCCCGGGCAGCCCCTTTAGGCTGTTTGTTATGTTGGGTCTTCTATATTAACTTCTTCAATGCCAATATTGACATATGTGACCCCATATTTCAACATAAGAATGATAAATCGTAGTACTACGGCAATCGCGTTATTTGTTTTGTTTCTTGTATCTTCCGCAATTTCAATGTTCAGTGAACAAATATTTACATTATAATACTTGTTCGTTTGACTGTGTACCATGTCTTGTCTAAACCTACTTTTTGCCTGCCGCTGAATTAATTAACAGCATTTAAAGAAGAGGCATGATTCCTTGGTTCAAGAGAGTATACCTTAATTTAAAATATATCTTCATTGACCAATTTTGTGCGTGTAGACAAAGACATTCGTATGATAACACCTATAACTTTTAAATGCACATGTGCTGTGCATTATTTTTATATGATGATAATATTTGCAAAAACAGCACCAAGGCATGTACTTTTGTGTGCATGCCATTGCTGGGTAGTGAATAATGAAATTATGAAGAAAATTGAGGCAGCTGAGATATAATTGTTTTAGAAGAATATTGACAGTACCGTGAACAAAGTATACAACAAACTCAAAGGTATTGACAGAAGCGTCCCCATGATAGATCACACACCAAACCAACAAGGACAAAACAAATGAAATGTACAGGACATTTCAACAGAAGATATGAAGTAGAGATATGTATGGGAACATACTAGGCAATAGAATGAAGGAAATCTGGAGAGGGGTGTATGTGGAAAGTTGAACTACAAACAATAAAATAAGAGAGTCAAGGCAGTTCGGAGAGAGGTTATATAGAAAGTTGAACTACAAACAATAACAAAAGAGAATCAAGGCAGTTCGGAGAGAGATGTGTGTGGAAAGTTGAACTAGAAACAGTAACATAGTTAAGAAAATATGGAGAGAGGTGTATGTGGAAAGTTAAACTACAAGCAATAACACAAAAGAATCGAGGAAGCTCGGAGAGAGATGTATGTGGAAAGCTAAACCACAAGCAATAAAATAAGAGAGCCAAGGCGTCTCGGAGAGAGGAGTATGTGAAAACTTGAGCTACAAGCAAAACACAAGAGAACCAAGGCAATTCGGAGAGAGATGTATGTGGACATTTGAGCTACAAGCAATAACATAAGCAACCTCAACCTCATGAAAATATCAGATGACAGGAATAATTGGGGAGTAAGGATCGCGAATGCTTGCTTTAGATCAGGCTCCTGTGCAAGAACTTTAGCATCAAACCTGAAAGTATTGGTTTCTCTTGTACTACAATGATTTAGAAGTATATGAACTCCATACGTTCTTACATTGTTTATTTCTGTATTTTTCAGAACTCAGCTTATACAAGCCAGTTTGCCATGAATATCCTGCTGTTGTTATTTTGTTTCATTTTAGTATTTGTAGACGTGATTAGCGGTAAGTGCCACTTCTTAAATATTTCACAATATTTGTTAACATTTGTTGTATAAACTAACTTCATCTCAACGGTTTCTTACCTGACATTGCTCATCCCATTCATCTGTCAGGAGTGGACAACTTAGCATTTTGGAATTCACACACGCCCGGTTATTGCCTAGTAGTTGAATATCATGCGGCCTACTTAGATGTTTAAAATTACAACTTTTCAATCATCTTAGACGTACTGTAAGTTTTCAGTTGTCACTGAAGGATATAACTTTTACATGTAACATGTTCTTTCTTCTCTTTATTTAGATGCCTTCCCATTTTTAAATATTGCAATAGTCCAGTAAAGGACCATTTTACCGTCTTAGGCGCATTAGGTACATGGTGCTAACTTATATGTGTATACACAGGTGGGCATTCGGTGGGAGATATGCTCAGGGCCACCTTTACTTCCCAAGACATTTCCATCCATCAAGTGCCATTCTAATGAGCTTAGGCGGTCATGTTCTGCCATCTCACTCGATCACCAGAGTCGTGGATCAGCTCCGTGTTCCTGTATCGACCATGCCACGTAGCCAAACCGTCCAGGTATTTAATTCATGGTCTTCCCTTTGGTCTCCTCCCTTCGATCTTGCCAGTTGTCACCAAGTTCTCCAAGTCATTTCTTCTCATAACATGCAGTACATGATATTCTTGGCATCTGTAAAGAAGGTAGTTTGCCATTGCTTTCCTTCCTAGCAGTGACCATACTGGTCGATGACTGTAGCCATTGTCTTCCATGTCTCAAAAAACAACATAGATCCTCTGCCTACCGTCGTGAAGCTCGAGACCATAATCTACAACTACCTGTTGGCTGCTCTTCAACTTCATCCATCACCTGCGCACATGGCTTCAAGTAGCCCTGATCCGGGGAGGGGGAATAAACGGGTACTCCACCTTGCCCAAGGATGTCCCGTAGACTAGCGGAGGGAAGGTGGCACCTTACCCCTCCTTTGATAGGGAATACCCCTACCCCGCCATCCGCAAGAACTCTTGAAAGAGAAAGATAGGCGTGCTAGAATACATATTTCATAAATGAGACTAGATCATACTGTTTCATAAATAAGACATTTACAGGTGCCCATTTTAGGTTGAGTCAACCTACCAGCTCAGGTCAATTTTAGAAACCCAACACTGTGCAGATTGGAAGCTGTGATCACTGGCTAGCGCCCAGTCACAAGTCTGGTAGTCATTTTAAAATATTATCTTAAGTTGTATTAATGGGGCCGGCTTCCTGGCCTAGAGGTTAGCGACTTTTCTCCGTAATCTCGTATACTCTCGTAAGCAACGTGACGACGGTGAGAATCAGCAGTGGTTCGAATCGCGTCGGTAACCTACGGGTCATGTGAGCCGGCCGCTCAGAAAGCAATGTCAAACTACTGAGCGTAATCTTGCCAAGAAATCAACAATCAGCTGAAAGATGCTGATGTTGACAGCGATGTCCTGTAAAGGATATGCAAACATATTTTATTTTATTTTATTTTTTTTTTTTGGGGGGGGGGAGGAGTATTAATGGGACGATGTATCATTCTCTAACTGCTGTTAGTAATGTTTGCATTTCTTTTAGTGCTGCTTTTACTTTTGCTAGAAAGTTTCCTATCTTGTCTGTTATTAGTGTCAATATACAATTTTGCACGAAAATATTGATGTGCATGTGTTGAATTATGGTATATAAATATTTATTTATTAATAATGATGTTCTTAGTATGTCTCTGCAAGAGTTCCCTTTGATCCGAATGTGAATTCGTGGTTATGTTTCCAGATCTATTCGAGCAACACTCTCGTTCGCTTTTAAGAGTTCTTTTAATTTCACTTAATCTGATAATGATAGATTGAGGGGGCACGAATGGGCAGATTGCGTATTTTTATATTCTAAACTCCTTTCAAGATGATTCGATGATTACAAATTAGGGTGTTTTACATATGTTTAAATTTACGTTCTTATCTATCTCATCTCGTAAAGAGAATGAGGTGTTATAAATACATGTAAATAACTCTAAAATTACGCCATCATTGCTTCAACCACACAAGTCTATTGGGCAATTTGTGCCAGTGCGTCTTTTGCATAGCTGTATTCTTCTGATATAAGATCCACAACAATGATATATTAAACGATGCATGAAATGTTTCATGAGTAGTCAAATCTATACGAAACATCACCCAAACGTATTATACTTTGCAATATAAAGGAGAAACTAAAGATGAATAATTAGACTCGGAGAACAAGTACTAAAACAAATAACACCTTTCCGAATGAATTAGAACTGCTGGAAGAAATAAACAAGAGACAAAGCACTTAAGATGATCAAATTAACATAATGCTAACTTTGTTTAAAAAAAAAAAAAAAGAAATCACATTTAAGTACACAGTCCAAGGCAGAAGAGCAAGTTAGAGGCAATGAAAGCAGTTGGAAGTGAACAACAAGAGATGGATGGAACAGAGCAGGAGACCGGGCGAGTTGGAGAGTGATTGACTGTAACACTAATCGTGGAGCAGGCACAGTGTTGACTCATATATAGATCTGAACATGATTTGTTTAAATATAACCCACGCACATGACACAATTCCTCCGTGTTACCGTGGACAACACAATGCCCATGTGTTACCGTGGACCACACAATGCCTGTGTGTTACCGTGGACCACACCAATGCCTGTGTGTTACCGTGGACCACACAATGCCCATGTGTTACCGTGGAGCACACAATGCCCATGTGTTACCGTGGACCACCAATGCCCATGTGTTACCGTGGACCACACAATGCCCATGTGTTACCGTGATCCACGCAATGCCCGTGTGTTACGGGTCACCATAAAGGGTGCCAACGATAGGCACATGTTATGCATGTCCTAAGAGGCGGCTAAGAATGGTTAGAGTAAGACTAGTTACCTCATCCAGTAGAAAATGGTAGCTGCAAAATCCGGCCAATAATGAACAAGTCTAGACAGGCTGGGCATGCACTGGCTGATCGTCTATGCTTCACTGGGAGGTGAGACGCAGTGGGAGGGAATAAAAGAGAAGATGAAGAAATTGCACGAAAACAGTGGACCTTAAATCAGCGAAGTACTATAAAGGCACACAATAAAGACAATGAAAGAAAACATTGTGCACAATATATATATATATATATACACACACACACACACACACACATATTTACATACATACATACAAGGGTAAGTCAATATGTAAGTCACATATGACTGTAGAAAAATAACTAATATGATAACCAGTTTATTTTTATACATGCATTGTCCCTTTATTTCTCAACATAATTTCCACCAACATTGATGCATTTATCCCATCGTTTTATCAGTCCTCCCAAGCCGACTGCATAGAACTGTGTGTTCTGTTTTCTAAACCACGTTTTCACTTCACATTTAACTTCGGCGTCATTTTCGAAATGTCTCCCGCCAAGGTGGGATTTCAGTGGACCAAAAAAGTGGAAATCGCTAGGGGCTAAGTCGGGGCTGTAAGGTGGACGTTACTCGCCTTTCACCTCTAATCATCTCCTCCACCGGCTACACGGATGCTTCTGTTGCAATCTCAACAGGACGACCAGATCGTATTTCACCAACAAATTTAGAGCGTCCTTGAGAAAAATGTTCTTCCCAGCTATGCACCGCTTTACGGGACAAACATTTGTCAGCATAAACATGACACATTTCCTTATGAATGTCCTTTGCAGGCAGTCCTTTTGCCCACACAAAAAAAAAAACAAAAAAAAAACGCACAACAGCACTTTGATCTTTGGTTGTACACTCCGTAAGTACAGTTGCCATTTATGTTTATGTGCATGAGACACATAGCGCCACCTGCAGAACGGGAATATAAAGTTCGATGTTGCTCTCACCTACTGACACCTGCAGAAACCACCAGCAACATTTACCTGTCGATAACATGCCAGTAGAAAGTGTAACTGAGCACAAAACATTAGGCCTCATCATTGATAGAAACCTAACCTTTAATCCTCACGTTCAAGCGCTCACTAAACAAACAGCGAAAAAAGTCTACCAACTCGCCAAAATTAAAAATTTCCTTGATGAGGACACAAGGAAAATATTCTATACGTCACACATACAGACACATTTTGACTACTGCTCTACAATCTGGGACGGTTGTTCCAATTCAAGCACCAAGCGACTTTACTCACTCCAGAAACGGGCCATGAGATTAATTTATAGCAAACATTTAACTGAAAATCCTAGCCTGCATAAACGCCTTCAGTTACTACCACTCCGCAAACGTCTGCTTTTCAATAAGGCCAAACTAATTCACAAAATCCTACATCGGAATGCCCCAAACTACCTTTGGCCATTGTTTGAATATAATGCTAGACACAGTAAACGATTAAATTTATTACACCTTCCGAAGCCTAGGATAGACTTATACAAAACAAGCTTAACGTACTCTGCAGCTCAGCTGTGGAACAATCTTCCACATGAAATAAAAGACATCATCAATCCCTATACATATCGCAAATTATTTGAACACTATCTCAGTACGGATTACCTTCCCCCTTAATAATAGAAGTAATAATATAATAAAACCCTAGTATAGCAGCCAGTCCCCTTTTGGTAGGCCAGTATATTCCACGTAGCTAATAAATGCCACACCAGTTATTACTATTACTGAGTCGTATAGTATTTATTTTTAATTTTTCCACATGCCTTTATAATGCATATATTTTATATTGTTGCTGTTTTCAGTTAGCCTTGAATGATGTGTGAATGGTATAATGTATGAAAGAGAGTGACAAAAGGGCAGAATGTTAGACGGGCCTGCGTGCCCAATTCTTAACCCTTTCAAAATGCAGTTTTGTTGTTGTTGTTGTTGTTGTCATCCCACTGAACTGTGTGACATACTTATTGACCAACTAATGGCAACAAGAAGACAGAACAAAAATAATCCTGCCAAATATGAAGAAATTCACAGAAAAGTGAGAACCTTATGTAAGGAGGCAAAAGAAACATGGCTTGAGAAAAATTGCAGAGAAATTGAAAAACAACACAACAGTAACAATGCGAAACTAATGCACAAAAGAATTCAGGAGCTTACTAATCAAAGAACACGTACATCAGCAGGCTGCCTAAAGACAAAAGATGGAAGGGTCATAATAGAAAAAGATCAGATCTTACATGAATGGTCAGATTATGTGAAAACCTTTATGATGATAACAGAGACGGAAAGTATGATGTCCAAAATAATAATGAAGGGCCAGCAATTTTAAAGATGGAGGTTCCGAATGCGCTTAACCATATGAAATCTGGCAAGACCCCCGGTTCAGACAGCGTCACAACAGAAATGATTAATGCTTTAGAAGAATATGGAATAGATAAAGTTACTAGTCTGCTTAATACAATATATGATACTGGAAATATACCTCAGGAGTTATGTAATTCTGTATTTATTGCAATCCCAAAGAAATCAGGAGCCTTGGAATGTGATCAACATCGAACAATTAGTATAATGAGTCACATCACGAAGATTTTGCTAAGAATTATCATGCAAAGAGTTAGGAGGAAAATACAACCTGAAATAGGAGAAGAACAATGTGGGTTTGTGGAAGGCAAGGGTACAGTAAATGCTGTGTATATACTGAGAAACATAATCGAACGTTCTATAGAAGTAAACAAAGATCTACACCTTTGCTTTATTGACTACACAAAGGCTTTTGATAAAGTGAGACATGTCAACATGATAAGGATGCTTGAAGATCTACAAATTGATGTAAAAGATCTTAGACTTGTAAAAAACATATATTGGAAACAACAAGCTGCCATAATAGTTGATAATGAAGTAAGCCAATATCAGCCTATTAAAAGGGGTGTGAGACAGGGATGTGTAATGTCTCCAGATCTGTTTTCCCTGTACAGTGAAAGTATTTTCAGAAATATTGAAGATATGGAAGGAATCAACATTGGGGGACGATGCATCAATAACATTAGATATGCAGATGATACAGTCTTGATTGCAGAGAATGAACAGTACCTGCAAAATTTAGTAGATGCGATTGTTACACACAGTGAACAACTAGGGTTAGAATTAAATTGTAAAAAGACACAGACTATGGTCGTCACTAGGAAGGACGAAACACCACAATGTAATATACAAGTAAATGGGAATATTCTTCAACAAGTGAGCAGGTACAATTATCTCGGAACAGTAATAACATCTGATGGGAGATGCCTTGAAGAGATTAGAACAAGAATCGCCATGGCAAAAGTAGCCTTTAGCAAGATGAAAAACATATTGACCAATAAAAAGATGTCAATTGAAACGAGAAAAAGAGTGTTGAGATGCTACATTGAACCTGTACTTTTATATGGATGTGAAGCGTGGACAATGAGCAGTCAGGCTGAAAAACATCTGATGGCTGTAGAGATGTGGTTTCTGAGGAAAATGCAAAGAATACCATGGACAGCCAGAAAGACCAATGAACAATGTCCTTCAAGAAACAAATGAAGATCGTAAATTGATTAGAGAAATTAGACGTAGACAGTCAAAATTTTTTGGGCATGTTATGAGAAGAAATGGATTGGAGAATTTGGTGACAACTGGTAAGATCGAGGGGAACAGACCACGGGGAAGACCTAGAAGCAAGTACCTGGATGGCTTGGCCTTGTGGCATGGTCGAGACAGAAACTACGGAGCTGATCCACGACTCTGGTGATCGAGTGAGATGGCAGAACATGACCGCCCACGCTTACCGGCATGGCACATGATGGATGGATATATATATATATATATATATATATATATATATATATATATATATATATATATATATATATATATAATTATCTTTGACGCTTTTGTTTCGGTTGAATATATATATATATATATATATATATATATATATATATATATATATATATATATATATATATATATATATATATATATTCAACCGAAACAAAAGCGTCAAAGATAATTTAACATCTCAATAGAGATACTTTCAAACGTGATTGACACTATCAGACACTGAGTTTATCTCATTGTAACTCCACCGGCCATAACTGTTCCAGTAAATATATAGTAAACATCCGCATGACCGAAAGGATACGAATGCGTGTTCTAAAACATCCGGTGTGCTGATGCGGAGGTAAGGTGTTCAACTCCTACACCGGACAGTTGGACTAAAATGTTGACCTATCGTCCTTGACTTGGGGACGTTAATTACAAGTACCTCTGAAGTCGGGGTGGGTTCGTCTGATGGTGAGAGATACTGTTAATAGGGAAAGCTAATCCGACGCAAAATCCAGTCCAGCTACTACAAGAAGTAGTGCGTATTGACTAGGCTTGAGTTCAAAGCGAGAGAGCTACCAAATATATATATATAGTAAACATCCTTGTCGATAAAGTTATACCAACAGGTGTCATCCTAACTGGTTGCTAGTTGTTGTTGCTTCCATCATCACCTTATCTTCATCATGAAGCAAGTCCATTGCAGAACGCCGCTCCTATCACTATCTGCCGGTGGAAAACAATCTCAATGTTTCGTCAGGACCCCTGGCCCACACATGTTCATGCCCATGTTAGGCTGTCCGGACCAAGGAATCCAGCCCAAGTTTTACACAATTGCCCGTCTCAATTTCGATTCTAAGCCGTGATCACGGGGCCAGGATGCTAGCGTGCTAGCCACTGCGCGGTTGCGGCTTCTGTAATATATTATAGACCTCGGCATAATAAGACGGAATGGTCCATTCCCTTCTTCGTCACTTTTCCCTTAGAGACAATAGCGAGAAAATTATCTGGTACTCCATGCATGAGATGACGTCATCCCCAGAAATAGGCTGGCCAGAAGCCGTCAAGCCTTACAATGCTGGAGGCTGGTCCGGGAAGACTGTCTTGATGAGCAGCGCACTAACAACTAGGCCACCACGGCGCCTGTGTCCGAGAAAGGCGGCGGTTACAATTAGTAGATAATATCAACAAATGGACGGGACAGAGAATGTCAGATTGTAATAGCATGGTTTCATACAGAAGCCTGTCATATTTAGATCAATATCAGCCTATTAAGAGAGGTGTGAGACAGGGATGTGTGATGTCTCCAGATCTTTTCTCTCTGTGCAGTGAAGATATTTTCTGAAGTATAGAGGATATGGAAGGAAACAACATTGGGGGACGATACATCAATAACATGAGATATGCAGATGATACAGTCTTGATTGCAGACAATGAACAGGACCTGCACAATTTTGTAGATGCGGTTGTTGCACACAGTGAACAACTAGGGTTAGAACTGAATATTAAGAAGACACAGATTATCGTCGCCACTGGGAAGAAGGAAATTCCACAATGTGATATACAAGTAAATGGGCATATTCTTAAGCAAGTGAATTGATAGTTATTTCGGCACAGCCATAACATCTGATGGGAGATGCCTTGAAGAGGTTAGAACAAGAATTGCCATCGCGAAGGTAGCCTTTTGCAAGATGAAAAGCATACTGACCAATAAAAAGATATCAATTGAAACGAGAAAAAAGAGTGTTGAAGTGCTACATAGAACCTATACTTTTGTATGGATGTGAAGCGTGGACAATGAGCAGTCAAGCTGAAAAACAGCTGATGGCCGTGGAAATGTGGTTTCTGAGGAAAATGTAAAGAATACCATGGACAGAAAGAAAAACCAATTAATAAGTCCTTCAAGAAACAAATAAAGATCGTAATCTGATTAGAGTCATTTGACGTAGACAATCTAAATTTTTTAGGCATGTTATGAGAAGAAATGACTTGGAGAACTTGGTGACAACTGGCAAGATCAAAGGGAAGAGACCAAGGGGAAGACCGAGAAGTAAATACCTGGATGGCTTGGCCACATGGCATGGTCGAGACAGGAACACTGAGCTGATCCACGACTCTGGTGATCGAGTGAGATGGCAGAACATGACCGCCCACGCTTATCGGCATGGCACATGATGGATGGATGGATACAGAAAATGACATGTGCAAACGGATCCCACTGGATGTAACAATATGAAAAATGTTAATATTGTCTTATGCATGTTTCAAGACGTCTGTCTATTTAATTTAATACTGATCTCTCCTGTACACATGTAATGTAAACGTCATCAAACTTCCGAATGAACACTCTCTTGTTATTTGCGAAATAATGAATGCGAAACAAGGTTTTCCTGTTGTGAATTTGAATAATGAAGACACAAACGATATATTGCACACTTTATTGCTTGGCATATTTCGCTAGATCAACACCATAAGCACACGTAATCGAATTGTGTTAGCATATTTCAAACAAGGTCACATATGCTTCATTGAATGTAAAAGCGTTGATAATCGAGGTATTAACGGTTGGTTATATATGCGTGTGCACATGTGGTTGGTTAGTCCCCTTAATTGTCTGATGAGTCTAGTCTTCTGCAAAGTCTCAGGATCGTTTCTGACGTCTTTGTTCTGATAAATACCTTATCTTAATCTTATAACATAGCTACCAGATCATGTTTTCGAATATTCTTGACGTTGTCTACCCAACATTATTAAAGGTTTGCCACTTTACAGCCAAACGACAGTACTGAATTACTGACTTTACATACATAGTGTCAATGATGTTACTTGTTGATTTCCTCCATTGTCAATTTCCTCCTAACTCCTTAAATGCCATGAAGTTGTTGCTTTAATGTGCTGTCAGTTTCTTCTGTAACTCCTTAAATCACAGGACGTTGTCTCTTTAATCCATTATCAGTTTTTTCCACAACTCCTTAAATAACAAGCAGTTGTTACTTCAATGTGCTGCGTTGCTCCCTTAACTCCTTGAATGCCACACAGGTGTTACTTTAATATGCTGTCAGTTTCTTTCACAACTCCTTAAATAACAAACAGTTGTTACTTTAATGTGCTGTCAGTTTCTTCTGTACTTTCTTAAACCCAGACAGTTGTTACTTTAATCCATTGTCATTTCTTCCGTAACTCCTTAAATGTCAGGCAGTTTCTACTTTATTCCACTGTGACTTTCTTCTGTTACTTCCTTTAAACCTCAAACAGGTTTTACTTTACTGTATTGTCTGTTTCCTTAGTAACATTTTAAACCCGAGAAAAGTTGTTGCTTTAGTCCACTGTCAGTTTCTTCTTAACTCCTTTATTTTCCGATGACTTTGAGTTTAACTCTTTCAGCTCTCGGCGGTAATTCCTTAAGATATGGACGGAAGAGTTAATAGCGACTATGATGAATCAACTGAAATGCTTTTGTCTCACAATTGTTCTTTCTTCCTCGATTTCTTAGCTTTGACTCCTACAACATGTGAGGGAGTTCTTGTGTATCGTGCAGACTGTTCTCTCTCTTTGAGATTTGAATATTTTGCTGCTAGCCTACTATTCTGTTACCACTTTTTCAGAAATCTGCTTTGATATTATTCGTGGCTGTAAAGAGGCTCTTCTACTTCTTCTTGTTCTTTTTCTTCTTCATATTCTTTTCCTTCTCCTACTTCTTCTCCTTCTCCTTCTCCTCCTCCTCCTCCTCCTACTCCTTCGTTTTCTGCCTTTTATCACCCAAAGGAGCATAGATTAGCCGCCAACGAACGCCAAACCCACCTATATTTTGCAGCTTCCTGCAATTCCCTGCATGCCGTCGCCAAATTATTCATTTGTGTCTCTAATTTTCTTCTCTGTGTGGTTTAGGACTCCGTCTATTTCGTTTTACCTGCACGTTCCAGAGAAAGTACTTTCTAGGTGTGTCTGTCCTATTGACGTTTTCTCAGCGTGTCTCCTATAACTAAAATGCCAGCTTGTTTTCATTACTTCTTTATTCGCTGGAATTGGTTATTATGCCATGGACTGTTAGTCCTATTTTACACAGGCATGATTTAGTAAATGTTGTAATATATTAGTATGTGCTATAGTGGTTATCCGTGTTTCTAATCTACCCAGCGGTACTGATTTACAGTTAGATTTTAATGTTTCATTTGGAGGAAGACTTTATTGCTTTTGACTTTTATAAATGTTCTAGTGTCATGAAAACTCGCCTTGCCTGTTATACTCTTATTTAAACATGAATATCTTACTTCCATCTTTGATTACACTGCTACCTAGATGTGTGTATGATTCCGTCGCAAGCACGCATTATGTTCCCGTTGTCTATGTCCAGTGATATTTTCCCGCCATTTTGAGTGTCCACTAATTAGCACAGCTCACATTTGCAGACATTTGTTCTATATCTACTGGTATTAGTCTGACATTTTGAAAGTTCAGTAAAGTTCTAATTTATTCTTTCGTGTATTTTTTCCTGTATCTTTCGTGTCCATTAATATAATTACTTTCTCCACTTCCAATTATTGTCATACGATTGTGAATGTCTAGTTTTGTAACAAACGCATTGCTCATTACTCTGTGTTTTGTATAATTTTAAGTGTTATTATTATTATTAGTTGGATATTCTTTGTCATTTTATGCGATTACTCGCCTGAATTCTTGGATTATAATTACTGCAAGTATTTTGTTTTCGTGTCACGATTTGGGAGCAAGGGGGGAGGGAAATGGAGGGGGCTTGGTGTGAAGGATTCTCTAATGAAGTGTAACATTTTTTTTTTTTTTTTTTTGTGGTTTGAGTTACGCGGTTATAATTTTAAGTCCTTCAGTTCCAGAACATTTTGCAACAAATACCCAAAACGGGACAGATAGCTTCAATGATAAAACGCAAGTGCACGACTTCCAAAAAGGCAGCTTGTGTAAAATGAATCATTACAATAAATAGCCAGATTTCGCAAGTGTGTTCAGACCACGGGTGGACAGTTTACTAACACGTCATACTTTGCTTGATATACGCGAAAAATAACTGAACGCCCATAGTGCATTACTTGAGACACCAAGTGTTAACCTTTAAGCAGAGTGTAATGGAAGCAGAAGGAATCAAGCATCTATCGATGCGAACAGCTAACCAAAGAAAATAGTTTCATATGGTATCAGACAGTATTTAGAAATAATGTTCACTAATGTTTCTTTTCTTTAATACTTGAATGTTTATATGTCTAATTATCATGTGTTTCATCTTACTGTATGAGATTTCCAAGTAAAACAAATTATTCCATGAATGTAATGTATCAGAAAAGGTGTACAAAATATAGAGTTATACAATAATTATAGAATACCTATTTTAATTGTTTATTTCTTAATTATTTATGAATGGTTAAAATGCTGATATTTTCATGTGTACATTATCACAGTATGTTTGAGTTATGTTTCTATTGACCATACAGACAAAATATCACAATTGCTGCATAATTATTGACTGGTGTAGGTTCTATGCATGTTTGGGCTGTCCAAATGTACGCTGCTATTCATTACGTCCACTGAAATAATGTTCATGTTCAAAGTGCTTTTCTCTACTCAGCTGTTTGTTATCGTTAAGTGTTGGATATAATGCTTAAATATTCTCATTATATACAACACGATTTTAGTTTGAAACAAACTCGGAAATAATTTACTGCTGCATTTCTAAGTACATCAATATTCGGAGAGAACAATGCGCGTACTGTCACATCCTGTATGAGTGAGAATGTATTGCAATCAGATTTATTATCTTGAGAGTTCAAGTGAAAATTAAGTCTTCTTATTACAGTCCATCCTGGCTGGTGTGGGTGAACACGTCTGACCACAGCCTTCTGTCTCTGGGACTTCCGTTTATTTCTGGTACTGATGTTTTCTCATGCCAAGATATCAAACTCTCCAGCATCTTCTCTCTTGGTCTCCCCTGCCTCCCCCCCCCCCCAAGCTTTCCCGTTGTGATGACATGCTTCAGCTCCCCCTCCCCCTCATACATACCGAAAAGTTTTGTATTTCTCTGTGGGGAGTGATCAGTTGTCTTTCAAGGTGTCTTCATTGTTCTTTCTATCCGTCCATGGTATTCTCATCATCCTTCTATAAAACCACATCTCTGTAGCTACCACATAATTCCTCACTTGTTTTTTAAGTGTCAATGATTTGCTTCCGTATATCCGAATTTGCTTAATCTAGCTCATAAGAACTCTTGAATTACGTGATAAAATGCGTTACTTGGCTAATAAAAGTAACAATTCATTTAATATGAGAACTTCAAAGACTTGACTGGGTGTCTAACAGATGTTGCGCACCGACTAAGTTAGCATTTAGTCAAAAGTCCCTAAACTGTAAAAATTGCTAACTGTATCTCACTTGTGGAACTCCCCAGGCAAGAGAGATGATATAAAACTATCTGATGAGGACAGGCTAATCAAGAGACTTCTTGCCAGATACAGCCGACGAGGCACGTACAGTCGTCCCTTGAAGAACTACAAGGATATCATCACCATCAACTACAACATGCAGCTCACCCAGATCATGGGCTTGGACGAGAAGTCACAAGTGCTCACACTTAATGTATGGGATAGATTCGTGAGTATTCGTGGAGATTACCTCGGCACATCTGCCTGGTATAGTGCAGATAGATTAGCCTTATCATAGTCTTCTGGGACAGTGTAGGTAGATTACCCTTATCATAGTCTTCTGGTATAGTGTAGATAGATAACCCTTATCATAGTCTTCTGGTGCAGTGTAGATAGATTACCATTACCATAGCCTTCTGGTACAGTTACATAGATTGCCATTGTGATAGCCTAACGCCAGCATTGTGTGCTTTATCAAATGACGTTTGCAGTCATGTCTGTCCACAAATCACGCTCCTTGGTGTTATGAATCAGATCTATTAATGATATTCCTCCACGTCGCTGTCTTAGACCAGCCATCGGAATTTCTCTCGGTCGCCTCTGCCTTTTCGCATTTTGGCGCTATCTCTTTGATATAACTACTATTCTCGTTTTCTTGATATTTAGAAAAGTCCTTTGTTTGCAGTTTCTATTGTTACAATCATCAAGGGCTGTTGCAAACTTTTTTTTTTAATGTGTAAGCTATTGATACGGTGTAATCTGCACAATGCGAATTATTTCATATCCAACTCGTACACTTGGTCTTTCTTGATTCTCTCTCATTATTATTTTGCTACACAGAGAGAGAGAGAGAGAGAGAGAGAGAGAGAGAGAGAGAGAGAGAGTGAGAGAGAGAGAGAGAGAGAGAGAGAGAGAGAGAGAGAGAGAGAGAGAGAACGAACGAGCGAACGAACGAACGAACGAACGAACGAACGAACAATCTTTATTTTCAAAGGGTTAAGAATTGGGCACGCAGGCCCGTCTGACATTCTGCCCTTCTTCTCTATTTCCTCTCATACATTATTTCATTAAACATCACTTGTGAAGCAAATCTTTGACAACGAAAGAACAATAAGCATTAAAAAGTATGAAAAATAATAAATAATACATGACTCACTGAGGCAATGTTTAACATGGGCATTATATGGGAATGTTTTTTGGCTACTTATCTTTTGAGATAATTTACGATTATTATTGTCATTGAACAAATCACCAGCACAAGATGAAATACCACATGGACTAATTAAATCAGCAAGAGAAGTAGGAACAGCATGGCTACATAGACTATTCAACCATGTTTGAGTAGAACTACAGACACCACGAGGCTGGGGAAACGCCATAATTATCCCAGTTAGGAAAAAACAAAGGCAGCAGATGAGATTTCACACATACAGAGGCATGTCACTGTTGAGTCATACTGAGAACATATTTTGTAAAATTCTTGAGAAAAGATTACGAACAACTATAGAACCCCAGCTTAGAGAAACACAACTTGGATTTAGGATAAACAAAGGATGAGCAGATGCCATTTTTGCTCTTTGACAACTTATAGAAAAATCAATCAAATTCAATGAAACACTCTACTTAGCCTTTGTCGACCAAGAAAAGGCATTTGATAGAGTAGATAGAAACAAGCTGTGGGAAAACCTTAAACAATATGGAGTGAGTACACATCTAACAAACCTATGTAGAAGTTTATACAACAACAGTGAATGCATAGTGAGGGCAACTGGAGGACACTCAGAACCTTTCACCATAAGATCGGGAGTACGACAAGGCTGTGTCCTGTCCTCTCTCTTGATCATAACATATATAGACAACATGTGTAAAGAAACTGCAAGAATACCGCATGACGAGAACACAGAAGAAGAACTATCTGCAAATCTAACCATTAAAGAACTCCTGTTTGGGGACGACCAGGCACTAATATCAAAATCAGAAGGTGAGTTGCAAGACCACATGAATAGTTTAAACGAAATGTGTAGGGAAGATAACATGAAAATTAGCACAAGTAAACAGAGGTAATGACTATAACTAAATAAGAAAAAAACAGCAACAATTTACCTAAACGAACATCCATTGAAACAAGTAAAGAGTTTCATGTACCTAGGAAGTATAATATCATCAAATGGCAGACCAGAAGACGAGATCGAAAATAGATGCAATAAGGCAAACCAACTCACTGGACAAATGGCACTAATACTAAAGAATAAACATGTATCAATAACTACTAAGAAGCACTTTACAACATAATCTTCCTACCAACTCTATGCTATCAATGCCAAACCTGGACAATGACAGAAAAAGAGAAAAGAAAAATCAAAACAACAGAAATGAGATTCCTGAGAAGAGTACTCAACGTATCAAGAAGAGATAAGATCAGAAATGAAGACATCAGGACTAAAGTGGGGGTTATAGCAGCACTAGATTTTATCAGAAAGCAGCAAGTCAAATGGTTTGGCTATGCAAGTAGATTACCATTCAACAGCATACCACAGCAAGCAATGATGTACAGACCAGATGGAAACATAGGAAGAGGCCGAACATGTAAACATTGGATGGAGGGAATAGCAGAGTCCATGGAAATATCGATGCATGAAGCACATAATCGGGCACTCTCTCGAAGTTTATACTTCACCTCGACACCTCAAGGTATAAGAGGAACTTGATGAGATGAGATGAGACAAATGAAAACTTTAAAAAGGTAAAGATGGCCGATATTACTGATTGTAGCGGGTATAGCTTAGTGAAATTCGTTGGAATGGGGTGGGTGAGTGGAGAAGTAGCTAGATAAGTGCTTCTAATCGTTATTAAGGAGTGAGCGAGTGGTGGAGTAGCTTGATAAATACGTCCGGCCCTTGCTAAGAGCCGGAGGAGGGGCTAGATAAAGGCTCTCGATCAATGGTAAAGAGTGGGTGAGTAGAGGAAAGGCTAGATAGGTGCTTCTGATCAATGTTAAGGGGTTGTCGAGTGGCGGGGTAGCTAGATAAGTACGTCAGTTCCTTGAAAAGAGCTGAAGGTTCTGTCATTGTCCAGGTTTGGCATTGGTAGCACAGAGTTGGCAGGAAGATTGTGTTGTAAAGTGCTTTCTTAGTAGTTATTGATACATGTTTGTTCTTTAGTATTGGTGCCATTTGTCCAATGAGTTGATTTGCCTTATTGCACCTATTTTCGATCTCGTCTTCTGATCTGCCATTTGATGATATTATACTTCCTAGGTACTTGAATCTCTTTACTTGTTTCAAGGGATGTGAATTGTTGTTGTTTGTTCTTCTTTAGTTATAGTCATTACCTCTGTTTTGCTTGTGCTAATTTTCATGTTATGTTCCCTACACATTCCGTTTAGACTATTCACGTGGTCTTGTAATTCAGCTACCGAATTTGCTATTATTGCTTCGTCATCCGCAAACAGTAGTTCTCTAATGGTTAGATTTTCAGATAGTTCTTCTTCTGTGTTCTCGTCATGCGGTATTCTTGCTGTCTCTGCTTGGCTGGTTTCTTTACACATGTTGTCTATATATGTTATGAACAAAAGAGGGACAGGACACAACCTTGTCGTACTCCAGATCTTATGGTGAAGGGTTCTGAGTTGCTCTCATTATGCATTCACTGTTGTTGTATAAACTTCTGCACCCTCGCTCGAAACACTGGCACCTCATTGACTATGTCATTGTCAGGAGGAGTGACAGACAATACGTCCGAGTGACAAAGTCCATGTGTGGTGCCGAATGTTGGACAGACCATCGTCTCATTGTCTCGAAAATAAACATTCACATCAGGCCACCACGGCGTCCTCAAGGGGTGAAAATGCAAAAAAAAGCTAAATGTCACCCGCTTAAACAGCAAGAAAATGCAGCAGTCGTGTGAAAATATGCTGGAAGACCGCCTCAAGCCAAATGCTTCAGCTAAACAGGATACAGAAACAGAATGGAGAGCCCTAAAGGACATAATCTACAACACTGCTATGGAAATCCTGGGTCCAGCCCCCCGAAAGCATAAAGACTGGTTTGATGAAAATTCCGATGACATCAACCAATTGCTGGCCGAGAAACATTTTCTCCTCAAGGCACATTTGAATGACCCAAAGTCAACATAACAAAAAGATGCCTTCAAGAACATTCAGAGAGTAGTGCAGCAGAAACTTCGGCATATGCGGGACTCCTGGCTGAGCAGCAAATCTGATGAAATTCAGGGCTTTGCTGACAGACGTGATATGAAAACCTTCTACGACTCACTGAAAGCGGTCTAAGGTCCTACATCACCAGGCATAGTTCCCCTTCTCAGTGCAGATGGGGGAACAGTGATCACCGATAAGAAAGAAATCCTTCAACGCTGGGCAATGCATTTCAGCAACATCTTAAATGCAACTTCCTTCTTCGATGATGAAACCATCAACTGCCTTCCTCAAGTTCCTACCAATGAGACACTTGATGACCTGCCAACCATAGTGGAAGTAAATAAAGCCATCCAGCAACTCTCCAGCGGCAAGGCACCTGGTCCTGACTCCATCCCAGCAGAGATATACAAGGCAGGTGGGCCGGTCCTAATAGAGCAGCTTCACCAACTCTTTACAAACATATGGGTGAACGAGACCATGCCACAAGATTTCAAGGACGCGTCAATAGTCCACCTTTACAAACGTAAAGGAAACCGCCAATCCTGTGACAACCACCGAGGCATTTCCTTGCTTTCAATTGCAGGGAAGATACTCACCAGAATTCTTCTCAGTCGCCTCACAGCCCATCTAGATCAAGGTCTTCTTCCTGAGAGTCAGTGTGGCTTCAGAAAAGAACGTGGAACTGTTGACATGATTTTCGCTGCAAGGCAGCTGCAAGAGAAATGCGAAATGTTCTCCACTTTCATTGACCTTACCAAGGCTTTTGATACAGTCAGCAGAGAAGGACTGTGGAAGATCATAGCAAAATATAGCTGTCCACGAAAGTTTGTCAAAATAGTACGGCTATTTCATGATGGCATGCAGGCAAGAGTACAGGAAAATGGCGAACTGTCTGAACCCTTTCCTGTCACCAATGGAGTGAAGCAAGGATGTGTCCTGGCACCAACACTGTTCAGCCTCATGTTTTCAGCCATACTGATGAATGCCTTCGAGAACGACGAAATTGGAATAGACATCAACTACCGTATGGATGGAAAGTTATTCAATCTCAGAAGGCTGAAATCTAAGACCAAACACCGTCAGAGAGCTCCTGTTTGCTGATGATTGCGCTCTGTACGCCAACTCAGAGGCGGACATGCAACATAATGTTTCAGCTTTCTCACATGCCTGTGCCAACTTTGGGCTCAATATCAACTTGGAGAAGACTGTAGTTATGTACCAGCCAGCTCCAGGGAATAATCACACTGTGCCGAATATCAAAGTGAATGATCATAGACTAAGTGTTGTGGACAAATTCACCTATCTTGGCAGCACTGTGTCACAAGCTGCCACAATTGATGATGAAGTGAATGCAAGAATCTCCAAGGCCAGTGCGGCCTTTGGCAGACTGTACAAGAATGTATGGGACAGAACTGGAATAAGCCCGCAAACAAAGCTAAAAGTCTACAAAGCAGTTGTATTATCCACACTGCTATATGCTTGTGAAACCTGGAATGTTTATCAGCGACACGCTAGGAAATTAAACCACTTCCACACAGTCTGCCTAAGGAAGCTACTGAAGATTAAATGGCAAGACAAGATTCCAGACACTGATGTCTTAGAAAGAGCATCCATGCCCAGTATCCACACTCTACTGATGAAGAATCAGATTCGCTGGGCTGGTCACTTGACTCGCATGCCAGATCACAGGCTCCCTAAACGAATTTTTTACAGCGAACTGCGTTGTGGTAAACGCTCCCAAGGTGGCCAGAGGAAACGCTTTAAAGACACTGAAAATTTCACTGAAGGCTTTTGGAATTCATCATGACACCTGGGAGGCTGCAGCCAGAGACCGACATTCGTGGCGTGCATCATTACGCAAGGGTGCAGTCATATGTGAGGCAACCAGGACTGCAAGAGCTGTGAAGAAAAGGCGGGACAGAAAATCCACTGCAGGAAATCCCCCTCCAGAAACGTCAAGCATTCCCTGCCCACATTGTCAAAGAACATTTCGAGCCAAAATAGGCCTTATCAGCCATCTTAGAACCCACGGCTCCATACCTTCAACCCCACTGGATGAAATGAATGGTCATCATCATTCTTGATGGACAAACAACATAAACTTCTACATAGGTTTGTTAGATGTGTACTCACTCCATATTGTTTAAGAATTTCCCACAGCTTGTTTTCATTTATAGCCTTGTGATTATAGTGTATAGACCACTACGACCCTCTACATATCATATAGCCGCCATATTTTCATTTTTACTTATAAGTTTTTCATATGACACCTGTCATGGCTCGAAGTTCGAACCGCCTAGTCCTATTCCACATGCCGACACCCTTGCCTCGCCCTTGCGCTCCCACCCCCACGCCCGCCCGCTCCCTAGACCACCCCGAGGAAATGCACTGTACACCTAGGCCTTACACACAACCAATGGAATGATGATAGTGTTTGTGCCTGACCCAATACAGATAAAGAAAGAAGACGAAAATAAGAGGAAGAAACCGAGGAGGAAGAGCACTGTACCTTATCAGCATTAATCATATGATGATAGTTTTTTAAGCCCCGCCCCGCTACAATCAATAATTATTAAACTTTTAAAGAAATTAAATTCCCCTCAAAAAAGGGAAGTAACAGTGCAAAAATACTTTCGAATATTTATTCATGAGTTGCATCCTTTGAAATTAAGTGTGTATTTTGTAAGATCGAACAGGGGCGGGATAACAAACATATAAGCATGTATGGCGGTGGCCGCCACATAATGCGCCACAAATACTCTCTGAAACCTACAAACCTACCTACTAGCATATCCTTTGCAGAACCTTGCTCCCATAACAAACTTCCGAAAAATCTCTCGATCATAAGCAAGATGTCCCGCTTCCGATAGATCCACCTGGAGATTATCCGCCACATCCTGCACCCAACTTCTCTTTGGCCTTCCTCTTCCTCTCTCTCAGGCATTTACCCCTCCATTATTTTTCTCTCCAAACTTTCGTGACGTTTCAAGTGAGCAAAATATTTCAATTTTCTTTGTTTTTTCGTCTTTAATAGCCAACGGTCTTCAATATTCAGCTCTTGAAGTATGGAAGCATTCGTTCTTTTCTTTATCCAAGATATTCTTAGAACTCGTCTATAAAATTTATATTCAAAGGCAATTATCGGGTGTATTAAATGTTTCATTTGAGAATAAACTAAACCGGGACAAATGAACGAACCAAAATCGTTTTTCAGAACAGTGACTTTGGTCATTAAAAATCCGGAACTGTCCCTGAAAATCCGATTTGGCAACCCTAGATGTACCTAGTCATGCATTTCATTTTAGCCTGCCATCTTTTTTCGTGTATTTGTTTGATGGAGTTTTCGGCATTTACCATTAGTTATATATATATATACTATATACCATTAGTTATATTATAAATACTGGGTATTTTAGGAATCGCATTGTATCTGTTTCTCACAATCACTCTATATTGTTTTTGAGTTTTTTATTTGATTATTGCATATCATTTCTTATTCTAATATACAAATCTACTTTTCTTCTCTTTTCAATCTTACTTTTATTCGTTCACATAGTGGGAACGTAATTATTGTTTTAGTTATTGTTTACAAATTTATCAATGCCTTGGTAAATCTCTTATTAATCAGTATGTAGTCTGTTTGACTGTATATTTTATTTAGCAAGCTTTTCGGTGTCTAAAAACGTTGCTTATGTTATTTAAACCAGGTGTTTCTATTCAATATAATGCATCATATAAGTATAACTACCTGCACGTATGAACAATATTTTTATTCTCAGTTCATAATTACATGCACATGCGAACTCAGTTATTGCATGAATATATTCTAGAGTGGGTGGATAGTATGCATGTGCTGTCAAGATGTGTTCTCTCGTGGATTACGTTTGTTGAGATGAGTGTATAATTAATTTCATGTGGATAACGGTTTTCTTCTCAGCTTCATAAGTTTACTAAAATCTTTGTTGCAGGTGCTGTCAGTTTCTGTATTTCTTGTATGAATAACCTTGTTCAAATATGCAATACTGTTTCTACACATCTACCTAGCCACTTAACAGCTTTCTTGGTCTTATGCTTTGATATTTTTGTGCCATATGCCTTATTTAAACATCTGCTATTCGGTTCTTTTCATCTAGCTGGGCTAAGACCACTTTTTCTGTTTCAATTCAATATGGTAGTTATTAATGGTTGTTGGTATCGCTGATCATTTCTTTGTTCTTATCTCTCTCATTTACTAGTGTTATCATATTTGAGTTCATAATAGTAATTTAATAATGTGTTCGACACAAGGGTATCTAGCAGGTCCAATTTTGGCCTAATCAAAATTTTTATATTAATAACTTGTTACACATGGAACTCTTTCCTTCTTTAAAATAACTGTTAATTAAAATATATTGTGCAGCAGATTTTATTTTGGACACAGATTCTAAACTGTAAATCTTCATTCACTGTTTCTGTTGTTCACTTATCTCTGGGATGTATGACAGCATCCATATATCTAAGAAATCTTTGATTAACTTCTATATATTTCGTTGTTTCCTTTTGAGACAAAAGTATTTTCTGTGTTAAGGTCTTGTTGTTTACGATGTCTGCTAATTGTTTCGGCGGTGTAATAGAACAGTGTATAACAATCGTATAATAAAACATATTAATTCTGCCTACATGTAAGTGCGCCTACTGCCTGGGCAAGCATCGAGCAAGATACTTAGGCTGTCTGTACCTCCAAAGACACAGAGACGTGTTAAAGATCGCCATCAACACTAAGACACCATTTAAGGAAGCAAGGAGGAGGTGCGAGACAGCCACGTGCATCTCGCAAGATGAAAGAGCAAAATTACAAAGCCAGATTGGCAAATTACAAAAACAAGTCAAGCAACTTCAAACATCGGCACCGACCAGCGAAAATGAAAAGCTGCTGGTTGAAATAAAGAAAATCCAGCAAGACATTAAATAAGAGGTTGAGCTTATGATCCAGACATCAAAGAAGAACGAAGAAATCTTACAAGCAATAAAAGCCGAAAGAGAACTGCTAAAAAACGAAAGGGACTAAGCCCAAATCAAGCCAGCAGAAGACACGGAAAAGATCACAGAAAATTCGCAAGGTAAATCTCAAGAAAACATCGAAAAGCTTCTGAAGATATTACATAAAAAGGGAGGAAAAAAGACACAAGCTGTTGCCAAACCACAGATCAACCAGAAACAGAAAGCTGAAGCCAGTAGCCCAGCAACGATGCCCAACCAGCTCAAGGAACAACCAGAATCCCGCCAGACACCTGAAGAAAACCCAAGGGAAGTTATCGACAGATATGAAGACAACCCTAGCCAAGAAGAGAAAGCTGCCGGCGAGGAGTGGGATGGGTGATACTTCCAGAGGAAAAAGCAAAAGAGAATACGACGCGGACTATGGATATACGAAACGCAATATTCCGGAATATAAATCCATCCAGGCGATCCCTGTTACCATATGAGATTTCCTAGAAACGCACAAGGAGCCAACACTGACAAAAGAAACTGCCTAAAAGAGATACACCCAAGGGAAAAACTTGCCAGCCAACGAATCTCCCAGCTGACGTCACAGGCATAAACTCTGCAAACCGATAAGCCAGCTAACACTGGCGCAAAGAAAGTTAACAAACTCATTCCGCACCATGAACCACCACTATTATAACCGATGCCACATGGGCTGGTTGAGAGAAGGTGGAAATTTTTTTTTTCCCCGCAAAATGGACCTGGACCTACATGTACAACTAATGTCAATGGCATTAGTTAAGGAGAATGGTAAGGTACTAAAACATATAGGTGCACTGACAATCTCAGAAGGAACATGTGTGAATCAAACAAAGAACAAAATATAGAAGGCTGTGAATCTTGGACAACATTCTTTGCTGACATGAAACGGGGGTTTACAGACGAATTGTCACAATACCACGACAGACAAAATGAATGCATGTTGTGAAAGAGGTTCCGACACAAAGGAAACTTATCACAAACATCAGATTGAAGCAGTCAGCGTTGTTCCAGCACATTATGAAGATAGAACCACTGAAACACATTGTGACAACTAGAAAGATTAATGGACAGATAAGGAAGGCATCCTCATTGTTGAGTTGTAAATTATGTGGAGGTTACAGAGATTTCGTTGTATAGAACAATGATGAGAACACAGTGGACGTATAGAAAGAACAATGAATATATCTTGAAAGACGTTCACTCACAAAAGGGAAATGGTTAATCTCGTTAGAAGGAGACAGTCCAAATTCCTTGGGTATGTCATGAGAAGGGGAAAGCTAGATTGTCTCTTCACAACATGAAAGTTGGAGGGCAGTAGAAGCAGGTGGACCAGGCGAGAAGATTCTGGACAGTTTGACATCATGGCATGGAGGAACTTCGGTATCAAAAATGATTTGCAGCACAAGATACAGAAGTTGTGGACAGATATGATCACCAACGCTGCACTGCATGAACTTTAAGAAGAAGAAAGGAAGGCATGATAAAATATGTTTCCATTCTGGCAATAATTATACCTAGAGATATCGGTGAATAAACTACAAAAGCAATAAACGAACTTAGTAAACAAAGAACATCAGCGAAAGACTAGGCAAACTTAAATTTTCACTGACAGACTCTACAGAAGATAAGAATTATATTAATTCCCTACAGTTAATAAAGATGTGCCCTTCATTGAAATTCAAAGATACTATGCAATATTATTTAAAATGAATAGAAGTCTGGTAATGTTTATGAGCAATGAAGGATTGCATTGTTATTTATGATTATTTATACTAGGGGGGTACGGGGTGTCAGGCATTGGTAGCACCTTTGGTAAGGATGACTCCCATTTCCTTTTCAGGACCCATCCCCCACTGGTCCAAGCCTGACACCCAGCTCGCGCCTGTGGCTCCTAGTAGCTGTCAGCATGCGACAGCGGCCACCCCCCGGGCAACAGCTGTGAGAGGCTGGCTAAACCAGGCGTGGGTAGCCGATTTGGTGTCAAACCAAGCGGTAAACAAGGGTATGCCTACCCAGCATGTGAAGACAGGATTCGGCAGACTGCGCGGAAGAAATCATTCCTGATTCAACGGGCAAGACTGCGTTTACCTGCAAAGCGTTGTGGAACGTAATGAGCACGGCAAGGCACGTAGAGCGCCCTGGTCATCCACTGCACCTGTATTCGTCTCCAGTCGTCTCGACTTGTCGTGCCACTGGATTCAGATGGACTCAGGCGAGAGAGTGAGGTCGACGAATTGCACAACTCTTCCTCACTTTAATCCAAGTCATCGCGCAAGTCATTCTTCATCCAACGTCATATATCACCTTCAAGCCCTGTGGCGATGGGCGAGCGGCGAAGCGGCAGGCGTGGGTACGCTGGCAGCCGTAGTCGCAGACCTGCACACAGGCGGCTCAGGCCATATGGTCGTCTTCTACTGACCGGAGTAGCAGTGGGATTCGGCAGCCCCCTGAACGACTGAGCAGCCCTCTATAGGAACACAATGCTCACCTCCATAGCATGAGGAAGGGGCTAGAAAAGGTGTCCTAAAAATTGTCTGCTCCATCACTACCTAACCAGCTAGCCGCGGTGGGTGGGTACCCTAACTGCGGTCGACATACAAATAAAGATAAAACAAGTAAAGCTAAAAGAGGAAACCATATTCCCTTAACAATTGGAACTTGGAATGTACGCACCCTACTTGACAGAGACGGCGCGTCGGGTCCAGAGAGACGAACACCACTGATTGGGAGAGAGCTGGGCAGGTACAACATCGACATTGCAGCCTTGAGCGAGACACGGCTTGCAGAAGAAGGCCAAATCTGTGAAATAGGTGCCGGCTGCACATTTTTCTGGAGTAGAAGGAAAAGCGAGGAAAGACGCCAATCCGGTGTGGGATTTGCCATTAAGTCGGCCCTGGTCAGAAAATTAGCTGGATTTCCAAAGGCTATAAACGACAGGCTCTTGACCATTACGTTGCCCCTGCTGAATGGAAGGAAGCATGCAACCATTGTGATTGTCTACGCACCAACTATGACCAGCGAAGATGATTTCAAGAACAAGGTATATGAGAACCTGCACAATGTATTAACATCTGTTCCCAAAGGAGACAAACTTATACTCCTTGGGGATTTCAATGCCAGAGTAAGCACGGATACCACCGCTTGGAGTGGCATTATTGGAAAGCACGGAGTCGGAAATTGTAACAGCAATGGACTCCTCCTCCTTCAGACATGTGCCGAACACGATCTCCTGATTACCAACACAATTTTCCGTCTCCCCATGAGAAATAGGGCATCGTGGATGCACCTTCGCTCGAAACACTGGCACCTCATTGACTATGTCATCGTCAGGAGAAGTGACAGACAAGACGTTCGGGTAACAAAATCCATGTGTGGTGCCGAATGTTGGACAGACCATCGTCTCATTGTCTCGAAAATAAACATTCACATCAAGCCACCACGGCGTCCTCAAGGGGTAAAAATGCAAACAAAACTAAATGTCACCCGCCTAAACAGCAAGAAAATGCAGCAGTTGTTTGAAAATATGCTGGAAGACCGCCTCAAGCCCAATGCTGCTGCCAAACAGGATACAGAAACAGAGTGGAGAGCCCTAAAGGACATAATTTACAACACTGATATGGAAATCCTGGTTCCAGCCCCCCGAAAGCATAAAGATTGGTTTGATGAAAATTCCAAAGACATCAACCAATTGCTGGCAGAGAAACATCTTCTCCTCAAGGCACATTTGAATGACCCGAAGTCAACATCAAAGAAAGATGCCTTCAAGAACATTCAGAGAGTAGTGCAGCAGAAACTTCGGCACATGCGGGACTCCTGGCTGAGCAGCAAATCTGATGAAATTCAAGGCTTTGCTGACAGACATGATATGAAAAACTTCTACGACTCACTGAAAGTGGTCTATGGTCCTACATCACCAGGCATAGCTCCCTTCCTCAGTGCAGATGGGGGAACACTGGTCACGGATAAGAAAGAAATCCTTCAACGCTGGGCAGAGTATTTCAGCAACATCTTAAATGCAACTTCCTTCTTCGATGATGAAACCATCAACTGCCTTCCTCAAGTTCCCACCAATGAGACACTTGATGACAAGCCAACCATAGTGGAAGTAAACAAAGCCATCCAGCAACTCTCCAGCGGCAAGGCACCTGGTCCTGACTCCATCCCAGCAGAGATATACAAGGCAGGTTGGCCGGTCCTAACAGAGCAGCTTCACCAAGTCTTTACAAACATATGGGTGAACGAGACCATGCCACAAGATTTCAAGGACGCGTCAATAGTCCACCTTTACAAACGTAAAGGAAACCGCCAATCCTGTGACAACCACCGAGGCATCTCCTTGCTTTCAATTGCAGGGAAGATACTCGCCAGAATTCTTCTCAATCGCCTCACGGCCCATCTCGATCAAGGTCTTCTTCCTGAGAGTCAATGTGGCTTCAGAAAAGAACGTGGAACTGTTGACATGATTTTCGCTGCAAGGCAGCTGCAAGAGAAATGTCAGGAACAGAACTGCGAAATGTTCTCCACTTTCATTGACCTTACCAAGGCTTTTGATACAGTCAGCAGAGAAGGATTGTGGAAGATCATAGCAAAATATGGCTGTCCACGAAAGTTTGTCCAAATAGTGCGGCTATTTCATGATGGTATGCAGGCAAGAGTACAGGAAAATGGTGAACTGTCTGAACCCTTTCCTGTCACCAATGGAGTGAAGTAAGGATGTGTCCTGGCACCAACACTGTTCAGCCTCATGTTTTCAGCCATGTTGATGAATGCCTTCGAGAACGACGACATTGGAATAGACATCAACTACCGTATGGATGGAAAGTTATTCAATCTCAGAAGGCTGAAAGCTAAAACCAAAATTAACAGCGACACCGTCAGAGAGCTCCTGTTTGCTGATGATTGCGCTCTATACGCCAACTCAGAGGCGGACATGCAACATAATGTTACAGCTTTCTCACATGCCTGTGCCAACTTTGGGCTCAATATCAACTTGGAGAAGACTGTAGTTATGTACCAGCCAGCTCCAGGGAATAATCACACTGTGCCGAATATCAAAGTGAATGGTCATAGACTAAGTGTCGTGGACAAATTCACCTATCTTGGCAGCACTGTGTCACAAGCTGCCACAATTGATGACGAAGTGAATGCAAGAATCTCCAAGGCCAGTGTGGCCTTTGGCAGACTGTACAAGAATGTATGGGACAGAACTGGAATAAGCCCGCAAACAAAGCTAAAAGTCTACAAAGCAGTTGTAATATCCACACTGCTATATGCTTGTGAAACCTGGACTGTTTATCAGCGACACGCTAGGAAATTAAACCACTTCCACACAGTCTGCCTAAGGAACTACTGAAGATTAAATGGCAATACAAGATCCCAGACACTGAAGTCCTAGAAAGAGCGTCCATGCCCACTATCCACACTCTACTAATGAAGAATCAGATTCGCTGGGCTGGTCACTTGACTCGCATGCCAGATCACAGGCTCCCTAAACGAATTTTTTACAGCGAACTGCGTTGTGGTAAACGCTCCCAAGGCGGCCAGAGGAAACGCTTTAAAGACACTCTGAAAATCTCTCTGAATGCTTTTGGAATTCATCATGACACCTGGGAGACTGCAGCGAGAGACCGAAATTCGTGGCGTGCATCATTACACAAGGGTGCAGTCATGTGTGAGGCAACCAGGACTGCAAGAGCTGTAAAGAAAAGGCAGGACAGAAAGACCACTGCAGAAATCCTCCTCCAGAAACGTCAAGCATTCTTTGTCCACATTGTCAAAGAACATTTCGAGCCAAAATAGGCCTTATCAGCCATCTTAGAACCCACGGCTCCATACTTTCAACCCCACTGGATGAAATGAATGGTCATCATCATTCTTGATGGACAAACAACAACATTTATACTAACAACTATTAATATTAATGTTGATTATTTAATATGAATAACTATGACAATAATATGTCGTCATTCTTAGTGAGATATGTCTGAACTAGCGTACAACATTAGACGACAATGTCTGCTTTCTGGTAGCGCTCACAAAACCCGACACCCTACATTACGCCAACGTCTTCGGGCGGAGGAGAACACTTGGGAGAGTACAAAGCCTTATCCTCGTGTGAGGAAATCCAATGTGGAAACTAAATATCATGGCAGGGCAGACCAGGTCCTAAGCCTTGGTCGGCAACTGTTCTAGGAACGAAGCTATGACAGGCGGACAGTAAGAAAATTGCTTTGCTGATCCGACAGTTTCTGCAGATTGTCTTGTTCCAGTTATATTGGTGTTACTTTTCCTTCGGAGTAAACTAGGCAGGCCGAGAGAGGGATCGTGCTGCATTGGTAACACATGGTCTCAACAATTCAGCTCAGGATTTGTGCTATGGAGAAGTATGACTCCATCATAGGTCCCCGCTATGTGTTGTAGTAATTGTCTTTTGTTTTTTCTCATCACTCGCTTTGAACTCAAGTGTAGTCCATAACACTACTTCTAGTAGTGCTGGACAGAATTTTGCGTGTGGATTAGCTTTCCACTATTAACAGTGTCCCTTGCCATCAGGCGAACCCACTACGATTTCAGATGTATTTGTAATTTACGTCCCCAAGTCAAGGACGATAGGTCAACATTTTAGTCCAACTGTCCTGTGTAGGGGCTGAACCCTATACCTCGGCATCAGCACACCGGATGTTTAAGAACACGCGTTCTTATCGATTCGGCCATGCTGACCTATATTTTGTCTTTTTTGAACCCCGATGTAAACAAACTATCGTCTTTTAAGACAGCAAGGTGCCAGTAAAATGTGGTAGGCAATATGTGTTTATATTTAACTACTACTTTTGAATGTACTATTTGTTACCAAATATATTGTCTCGTATTTCCTGGCTCATGGATGTAGCCTAGAAAATATATTACTTGTATTTCTGTGTTATTGCCATCAGATGTGGAATGACATGTATATGACGTGGGACCCAGATATGTATGGTGGAGTAAATTCCATTCGCATTCCTTCAAGCAAGATTTGGATACCTGACTTCAAACTATACAACTAGTAAGAATCTTGTCTACGTAGTACTGTATTATTTTCTAGCAATGTCATATTTACTAGTCAGTTGTCTGCGTATTTTTAAGCGGGAAATTCAAATAGTTTACATGTCAAATAAACATGGACATTTTGTAATTCAATATTGAACTGAAACTAAATTTTCTTGTAATTCAATATTGAACTGAAAGTAAACAATTTTTTAATTTAATATTAAAATGAAAGTAAACAATCTGTAAGCCATTATAAATATAACTGTTTTTCTATTAAATAAATTACAGTAGCGGTATGTGCATATCTCCGTGGCAAAGAGCTTAAGGACGCGATTAGTAAGCCCGTTTACCCACGTTTAAAACACAGCTACGACCGATTTGGCAGCAGACAGCGTTGCACTGGGTTTTAACGTTTTGGTATTGGTATGGGAGCCGGTCGTTCAGAAAGCAATGGCAAACTACTGAATGTAAACTTGCCAAGACTACAAACACAGCAGTAAAACAGCGGTTGGTGTTGACAGCGATATCCTGTTTTAAAAAAAAGGATATGCAAAAATAAAGAAATTATATATATATATATATATATATATATATATATATATATATATATATATATATATATATATATATATATATATATATATATATATATATATATATATATATATATGAGATGTGTTATCAGTTTACAACTTTGAGTTCGACACAAGCATCGATGAACACAAACTAAGTAATTTAATATTTATTAACATCTTTGCACTCTCTTAAATATCATGTGAGTAAGTAACATCTATTTTCTTGCCATCTAAATAAATGCTGGAATCTTTAAACCACTATTACCCAGTGACATGTAAGTATGCATTCAACACAGATCTGACTTCCCAAATATGATTGCTCAGTAAATACATTTTTTTAGATGTCCTATTTCACTACAATTCTTCCATTTCTACTTTTCATTAGCACATTATAAGTTTCTGTCACCATGATTTAAAAGTTAGTCTTCAATATATTGATCCTGATTAATGTTTGTTAACTCCGTTTATCCCATTTGAATTTTATAGTAACCTACTATGCCCTAGTAATTACCTCAACCCCTTGTGGGCAGCCGCTTGTTTTTTGCTTTCCTTTTTCCCTTCACCCAATGTTTCAGTAGCCTTTGGAATTTCAATCTCATACCGTTATGACATGAAATCTGTTTACCAATACAAATATAACATGAAATATGTTTACCAATGCAGTTATGACGTGAAATATATTTACCAAATACAGTTATGACATGACATATGTTTACCAAAACTGTTATGACATGAAATCTTTTTACCAAACCTGTTATGAAATGACATCTGTTTATGAATACAGTTATGACTTGAATATAACCATTGTTTGGTTTCAACAGATGGTTTATAAGAGCTATGTGTTTGTTCATTATTTTATTGATATGATAAACCTATTAAGTTACAATAACCTACATGAAACTAAACTAACTAACTTGTGTTCATTTCATTCTGACTTTCTTGGCCAAAGTTTCTCCTATACACGTAGAGACACGATCTGTTACTTGGCCAAAGTTTCTCCTATACACATACAGACATGAGTCTATTACTTGGCCAAAGTTTCTCCTATACACATAGAGACCTGATCTGTTACTTGGCCAAAGTTTCTCCTATACACATAGAGACCTGATCTGTTACTTGGCCAAAGTTTCTCCTATACACATAGCGATATGATCTGTTACTTGGCCAAAGTTTCTCCTATACACATAGCGATATGATCTGTTACTTGGCCAAAGTTTCTCCTATACACATAGAGACCTGATCTGTTACTTGGCCAAAGTTTCTCCTATACACATAGCGACTATGATCTGTTACTTGGTCCAAAGTTTATCCTATACACATAGAGACCTGATCTGTTACTTGGCCAAAGTTTCTCCTATACACATAGCGATATGATCTGTTACTTGGCCAAAGTTTCTCCTATACACAGAGAGACATGATCTGTTACTTGGCCAAAGTTTCTCCTATACACATAGCGACATGATATGTTACTTGGCCAAAGTTTCTCCTATACACATAGCGATATGATATGTTACTTGGCCAAAGTTTCTCCTATACACATAGCGATATGATCTGTTACTTGGCCAAAGTTTCTCCTATACACATAGCGACATGATATGTTACTTGGCCAAAGTTTCTCCTATACACATAGCGATATGATATGTTACTTGGCCAAAGTTTCTCCTATACACATAGCGACATGATATGGTTACTTGGCCAAAGTTTCTCCTATACACATAGCGACATGTATGTTACTTGGCCAAAGTTTCTCCTATACACATAGCGATATGATCTGTTACTTGGCCAAAGTTTCTCCTATACACATAGCGACATGATATGTTACTTGGCCAAAGTTTCTCCTATACACATAGCGATATGATATGTTACTTGGCCAAAGTTTCTCCTATACACATAGCGATATGATCTGTTACTTGGCCAAAGTTTCTCCTATACACAGAGAGACATGATCTGTTACTTGGCCAAAGTTTCTCTTATACACATAGCGATATGATCTGTTACTTTGCCAAAGCTTTTATTACACATAGAGACATGATATGTTACTTGGCCAAAATGTCTCCTATACACATAGAGACATGATCTGTTACTTGGCCAAAGTTTCTCCTATACACATAGAGACATAATATGTTACTTGGCCAAAATTTCTCCTATACACATAGCGATATGATCTGTTACTTTGCCAAAGCTTTTATTACACATAAAGACATGATCTGTTACTTGGCCAAAATGTCTCCTATACACATAGAGACATGATCTGTTACTTGGCCAAAATTTCTCCTATACACATAGAGACATAATATGTTACTTGGCCAAAGTTTCTCCTATACACATAGCGATATGATCTGTTACTTTGCCAAAGCTTTTATTACACATAGAGACATGATATGTTACTTGGCCAAAATGTCTCCTATACACATAGAGACATGATCTGTTACTTGGCCAAAGTTTCTCCTATACACAGAGAGACATGATCTGTTACTTGGCCAAAGTTTCTCTTATACACATAGCGATATGATCTGTTACTTTGCCAAAGCTTTTATTACACATAGAGACATGATATGTTACTTGGCCAAAATGTCTCCTATACACATAGAGACATAATATGTTACTTGGCCAAAGTTTCTCCTATACACATAGCGATATGATCTGTTACTTTGCCAAAGCTTTTATTACACATAGAGACATGATATGTTACTTGGGCCAAAATGTCTCCTATACACATAGGAGACATAATATGTTACTTGGACCAAAGTTTCTCCTATACACATAGCGATATGATCTGTTACTTGGCCAAAGCTTTTATTACACATAGAGACATGATATGTTACTTGGCCAAAATGTCTCCTATACACATAGAGACATGATCTGTTACTTGGCCAAAATGTCTCCTATACACATAGAGACATAATATGTTACTTGGCCAAAGTTTCTCCTATACATATAGCGATATGATCTGTTACTTTGCCAAAGCTTTTATTACACATAGAGACATGATATGTTACTTGGCCAAAATGTCTCCTATACACATAGAGACATGATATGTTACTTGGCCAAAATGTCTCCTATACACATAGAGACATGATATGTTACTTGGCCAAAATGTCTCCTATACACATAGAGACATGATATGTTACTTGGCCAAAATGTCTCCTATACACATAGAGACATGATATGTTACTTGGCCAAAATGTCTCCTATACACATAGAGACATGATCTGTTACTTGGCCAAAGTTTCTCCTATACACCAGAGAGACCATGATCTGTTACTTGGCCAAAGTTTCTCTTATACACATAGCGATATGATCTGTTACTTTGCCAAAGCTTTTATTACACATAGAGACATGATATGTTACTTGGCCAAAATGTCTCCTATACACATAGAGACATAATATGTTACTTGGCCAAAGTTTCTCCTATACACATAGCGATATGATCTGTTACTTTGCCAAAGCTTTTATTACACATAGAGACATGATATGTTACTTGGCCAAAGTTTCTCCTATACACATAGCGATATGATCTGTTACTTTGCCAAAGCTTTTATTACACATAGAGACATGATCTGTTACTTGGCCAAAGTTTCTCCTATACACATAGAGACATAATATGTTACTTGGCCAAAATTTCTCCTATATACATAGAGACATGATCTGTTACTTGGCCAAAGTTTCTCCTATACACATAGAGACATGATATGTTACTTGGCCAAAGTTTCTCCTATACACATAGAGACATGATCTGTTACTTGGCCAAAGTTTCTCCTATACACAGAGAGACATGATCTGTTACTTGGCCAAAGTTTCTCTTATACACATAGCGATATGATCTGTTACTTTGCCAAAGCTTTTATTACACATAAAGACATGATCTGTTACTTGGCCAAAATGTCTCCTATACACATAGAGACATGATCTGTTACTTGGCCAAAATTTCTCCTATACACATAGAGACATAATATGTTACTTGGCCAAAATTTCTCCTATATACATAGAGACATAATATGTTACTTGGCCAAAATTTCTCCTATATACATAGAGACATAATATGTTACTTGGCCAAAATTTCTCCTATATACATAGAGACATGATCTGTTACTTGGCCACAATTTCTCCTATATACATAGAGACATAATATGTTACTTGGCCAAATTTCTCCTATATACATAGAGACATAATATGTTACTTGGCCAAAGTTTATCCTATACACATAGAGACATGATCTGTTACTTGGCCAAAGTTTCTCCTATACACATAGAGACATAATATGTTACTTGGCCAAAATTTCTCCTATATACATAGAGACATGATCTCTGTTAACACACCACTAGTGATGCTCGTTTCTGCATTTTGAGGCTGTTCAATTGCTTACTTAAGTAGAATATACATGACTGCTCTCAACTCTGACTTATTAGATCTTGTTTCTGCCATTAGTGCTGAAGTACAATACACATGATTGTTCTCAGCTCTGACTGAATAGATTTTATTTCTGCCATTAGTGCTGAAGTACAATACACATGATTGATCTCAGCTCTGACTGAATAGATTTTATTTCTGCCATTAGTGCTGAAGTACAATACACATGATTGATCTCAGCTCTGACTGAATAGATTTTATTTCTGCCATTAGTGCTGAAGTACAATACACATGATTGTTCTCAACCCCGACTGAATAGATTTTATTTCTGCCATTAGTGCTGAAGTACAATACACATGATTGTTCTCAGCTCTGACTGAATAGATTTTATTTCTGCCATTAGTGCTGAAGTACAATACACATGATTGATCTCAGCTCTGACTGAATAGATTTTATTTCTGCCATTAGTGCTGAAGTACAATACACATGATTGATCTCAGCTCTGACTGAATAGATTTTATTTCTGCCATTAGTGCTGAAGTACAATACACATGATTGATCTCAGCTCTGACTGAATAGATTTTATTTCTGCCATTAGTGCTGAAGTACAATACACATGATTGTTCTCAACCCCGACTGAATAGATTTTATTTCTGCCATTAGTGCTGAAGTACAATACACATGATTGTTCTCAGCTCTGACTGAATAGATTTTATTTCTGCCATTAGTGCTGAAGTACAATACACATGATTGTTCTCAGCTCTGACTGAATAGATTTTATTTCTGCCATTAGTGCTGAAGTACAATACACATGATTGTTCTCAGCTCTGACTGAATAGATCTTATTTCTGCCATTAGTGCTGATTTCAGGCTTGCCGAGCGGAGAGACGCCTTGTGTGTGATTGATAGCAACGGCACTGTGGTGTGGATGCCACAAGCAATTTACAAGTAAGATATTTGTCATTGTTCACGTCTGCTAAATGTGTTTGGACGGAGTTTGTACAAGTATATGATTCCTGTGTTTATAATATGCACAAACTTACTGGGCCTGCGATATATTATTTATTACCTAAACTTGGGTTTAGTTGAATTGAGTCAGGAACCATGCTAGTCTATCTGATCATTTGCATTGTTCACTTGCTCCCCGAGGGCCTTCACCACATCCGCCTTATCATGCATCAAATTGCCCTTAAAAGATGCGGCACCAGCCAAACTGTCTATCTTTTCATTTCCGACCACACCAGAGTGTTCAGGAGAAAAGATCCAGCGAATGCTCACAACCCACGACATTTGAATTGATGCATGTCATTCTGCACGAAGCATGCTAGTCTTCACCTTAGACAGCCTGCTTTGTGAATTAGTTACAATCACGACATGCGTATTTAGTTTGTTCTTCAACTAGTGGAAAGCTGCAGTAATAGTTTTCACCTCCATTTTCAGATTTGAGATTGTGGTATCATACGCTAAGCTCTCCTTCACTAAACATTGGCCATTTGCTTTTGCCATGAATCCCCGAGCACTTCTTGTGCCTCTTAACACAGAGCCATTAGTATAGACAATCACATCGCCAGGAGGAGAGTAGAGTGAATGAATTGCTGAACAAGTGTCCCTTGTGTCACCCTCATGGCTTCATTCTGTATGCGCTACGTCTTCACTAGGTGGCTCTTTGAGACTGTGAGCATTCCTAGTCCATACTCTACCACTCAACTGGTCAAGTGCTGAAAAAGTATGAATAGCATTTTCTGCTCCATGTCCATTGCTGCCATGCTCTTCAGTGCATTGGGTACGTCGGTCTGCTTTCTCTGTTCACAGGTCTGCCATTTATTGGGAGATCAGCTTTACCAATCCTATTGTCCAGAGAACATCACAAAAGAGACTCCTTTTCTGGGTTAATGACAGCATTCATCTCCGGACACCAGTCCATCACTTTGGAGAGTGAGTTCCCTTGAAGCAAGATGGCGGGACATTTCTTCGTCCCGTAAAATGTAACGTGTTTTTTTCCGAAATGTGTATGGATTAAGTGTTTTTTCGTGGTGAAATGGAGTTCGGACCGTGCACCGGAGTTCGTGCACGCGCGCCCGGACTTCCTTCGGCGTATCATCAGCGCCCGGTGGCGATAGTTAAGCCTAACATGACGACCAGAGACCAGCAAGGACACAGCGTGGAAAGAAGGCAGGCGCGCGCAGAAGGCGTTTAAAATGTGACAGATTGGGTATCGGAAACGTTCGAGTACTTTACTGGAACTGTGCATCATTTAGTCAACGCCGACCCATTCTTGAAAAACTACTCTACGGAAACGATATTGTAGTCTTACAAGAAACACAGCTCGGCGACGGAACAGTCAATGTCGCGGGATTTCAGGGATTCTTTAACAGGCGGCACCTCGGACAGGCCATTCTGGTCCGCGACAACATACTAGTGTCTGAGATCGATATGTCTTCCTGGAACAGTGATGCCCTGCAAGTGCAGGCATTAAGAATAATGACGTCAGTGCAGCTTGTAATCGTGAACGTTTATGCGCGAAATGGGAAGGTCGACGTGCGACAATGGCAGAGTTTGTTCGATATGGATGAAAGGCATATCATCTACTGTGGGGACTTCAATGCCAGAGGCAGTCAATGGGGGAATTGCATCACCAATAGACAGGGAGAAGATCTCGAGGACGCCCTGGCATCTGCTGCCCTAATCTGTCTGAATGATGGGAAGGTCACTAGAATAGCCACTCTACCAGGTGACTCTGACAGTGTCATTGACTTGGCTCTGGTGTCGCCCACCATCGCACCAATGTGCCGGTGGGGCACACTGGGATACCACGATATCACTATCCTTGTGTCATCCTGATCAAGAAAGACAGGGCCATGAGTCAAAGAAACAAGACAAATGCCTTCCCGTACGACAACACTGGTCAAGACGCCATAAGCAAGATCAGAAGAAGAAAACTAACTTCCTCCCGCAGGAGACAAGAAAGATGGTTGCAGCTACCATGGTGGAATGGAGAGGTCGAGAAGGCATGGCTGGGAAAGAGGCAGGCTGTCAAAGACTGGCAAAGGGCCAGAAAGGCTAACATGCCACAGGTTGAGTTGGCGAACCTGAAGACTGAGGTCGATAGGACGATGACTTTATTCAAATCCTGCGCCAAACAGGCCAAGGCCGAGAAATGGGACGAGTTCTGCAGGAAGGTGTGCTCCGAGCGATCTCTTACGACATTCTGGCGCCTCCACAAGAGCATGTACGGTGCTGCACAACGTAGGGGTATTCCAGACTTTCAAGGCACAGACCACACATGGAAAAAGTCGGATGCGGATAAAGGTAAGGCCCTTCTTGCACGCTACATAGAACAGACTGACCAGAAAGACGAGCCCGCCAGACAGAGGACCACAACGACACTCTCTCAGTTGTGCGAGGGGGTCGGGACAGACGAAGAATGGATAATCACAGCTGAGATAATGCGTGCGATGCTCAAGAAATCACCTAACACCGCCCCAGGCCCAGACGGCATCCGATATGGTGACCTACTGGTGATATCAGATGATGACATGGAAGAACTGGCCAGAGAATTCAACACCAGTATCCAGAGGGGTCAGATCAAAGAAGAATGGCTACACAGCTACTTGCTGCCGCTGCCAAAACCGAACAAAGACCATTCCAAGATAAGCGGCTACAGAATCATTACGATGCAGAACACTGCTGGCAAGCTACTGGAGAAAATTGTAGCACACAGACTTGCTTGTGACTTGGAACAGCTCGGCTGCTTCCCGCCCACACTTGGAGGATACAGACGCAACAAAGAGTCATGGCTGAATGCGGCAGGTCTTTGCTCAAGATGTTTACGAAGGATTTCAGGTCAGAGAAGAGACATGTGCGGCCGCCATAGACTTAGAGGACGCATATAACAGAGTATCTTTCGAGCACTTGATGCAAACCCTCCTCAGACTGAAAGTGCACCCTCACCTTGTACGATGGATAGCTGCAGTTCTGCTCCAAAGGAAGGTGGTGCTAAGATGCGGGAGTTGGTCTTCTGAGCCGATAACGATATGTCCAGGATTGCCGCAGGGTTCACCACTGTCACCAGTACTATTCAACGTGTATACGGTGCCGATCACTGAACAACAGTTGGACGGGAGGGGTAGGACTCTGTCATTCGTTGACGACATCCTCGTGTATCGACAGGGTCGAGATAGACAGGCGGTTGCCAATGATATGCAGGGCGAACTAGATCGAATTTCCTCATGGTGTGCTGATGCCGATGCCCTTGTCAACCCTGCAAAGGCATCGGTTACATGGTTCTCCCTAAACAACCATATTGTGAAAACAGACCTGCCGGCAATAAGAATGGATGGGAGCATTTTGAGTAGAACCCAGTCAATGACATATCTAGGCGTGAGGCTTGATCGTAGCCTGTCCTTCAGAGATCATGTCGATTATGTCATAACGAAAGCTCGAAAAGGTTTGTCAGCAATGAGAGTCATGGCGACTGCCAATATCGAGCAAAGACTGCTAATACTTCTGTTCCAAGGACTTGTGCTTTCACGCATCGAGTATGCCCTGGCCATCCTCACTGTCAGCCCTACACAGATTGGAAGACTTGAAAAGGTACAAAACGAAGCCATGCGCATCATTTTGGGCTGCACGAGAGACACCAGCTGTGTAGCAATGAGATACCTCCTTGACTTCCCGACAATGGAACACAGGATCAAGATCTGGAGAGCTCGTGCATACTTAAAAATAAGTGCAGATGAGCAGCACCCTCTGCATGACGCTATATTCAGAGAAAAGGGTGACAGGCTAAAGAGGGGCAAATCATGGATGGGTCGGGCGGAAGATGTCGTCAGACAGGTCTGCAGTCTTACCAGTATCAACCCCGGCAAGGAATGGGTGCCGGTGCCTCCAGCTTTTAAGTGCACTTTCTCCTGCATTATCACACTCGACAGACGGTGCAGAGAGCAGAACCCTGCCGCTGTCAATGCAGAGGTTAACGCGCTCATCTATGAACACTCAGATAGCCCCTAAGTGCTTATCTATACAGATGGATCTGTTGTAAAGCAGCAGAGAAGTGTGTGGGCATTTACAGCCCGTTCAGCGGGCCAAACAGTTCAAGAATCCAGTGGTGCCCACTCTTTGACCACGAGCAGCATGGCGATGGAGGTGATGGCAGTTACACAGGCTTTCATATGGCTGGAATCACAGCATTATACCAACGTGTGTGTACTAAGTGATTCAATGAGCATGATTCAGAAGGTCGAAGCTGGATCTGTACGTAGACAGTGGACTGAGTCGCTGCGGAAGTCTGTTGTCCGTAAAGTCACCTTCATCTTCGTCCCGGGACATGCAGGAGTCGAGGGAAATGAACGAGCTGATAAACTGGCTGGCTCTGCACCCCCTGTAGATAGCCAGCCCATGGATCGTGCCGATGTTATTAACGTCCTCAAAGATATGGCGAGAACAGAGGACTTTGACGTCAGTGATTCCACATCGCTGTTCAGGATGAAAGACCTGGGAGTAAGAATCTGCACGGCCAGACGCGTGAGGTAATCGGGAAAACAAAGCGCCTCGTCAATCAACACAGAACTGGCACTATTAGCCACCGGACGCTGATGCATATGCTGGGGGGTGGGGGGAGGATCTGAGCACCTATGGACATGTCCGGAGTGCAATGAAGATACCCCAACTGATAACTGATGTTAACTGATCACTTTGCCCATTGTCGCCTGCAGCTCCTAAGCTGTTTGATTTCTGTCCCTCCCCTGCCTGTATGAGAGAACGTCATCTGCAAATGTTAGTATCCTTCCAGCTCCTGGTGTTTCGAGACTTGCAGTCTTGCTCGTACACATATTGAAAAGCAAATGTGAAATTGCCGACCCCTGTTGTAGTCGGCAGGTATAATATATGACTCAGAGGTCCACCTACCCAGCCGGAGAACCACTCTACGAGAATACAAGACAGCGCAATCCAATTCACCAACACAGGACAGACTCTTTTCTCCATAAGAGCGCACATCAAAATATCATATATGATTCTCTCATAACTAGGGGCATTCATAATATCAGACGGAAAGTGTACAACGGAGATTCAGAACAGAATACGACAATCAAAAGCTATATTTCAGAAAATAAAATGTATCTAATGCAATAAGTCACTATCATTGAATGTAAAGAAAGAGAGTGCTAATGTGCTATATAGAACCAGTTTTGCTGTATGGCAGTGAATCTTGGAGTAAAATTAAACAAATTTAGAAGAACTTGGTAGCAACATAAATTTGGCTCCTAAGACGAATGCTGCGAATTCTTTGGATGCCAGAGTAACTAACAACGAATGCCTGAAAGAGGCTAATGAAATTAGAACATTATATACAACAATAAGAAAGACACAAATAACTTTCTTTGGTCACGTGATGAGAGGAGGGGCATTGGAGAACATCGTGACGACTGGAAAGATCGAGAGAAAAGAGGCAGAGGCCGACCAAGAGAAATTATACTGTATTATACGTTGGCATGGAGGAATATCAGCAGCAGAATTGATCCAGAACACCAAAGACCGATTTATGTGGAGAGACATGAACGCCTACGCCAGCTGGCATGGCACTTGATGATGATGTCTCTGTTGTACACGTCCTCGAGATCGAGACCACCGCAGTCTCCTGTCTGTTTTGCAACCCTTCATAAAAATCATAGGCAAAAGTGATTGCATTTGACCAAGTATCTTACTCTGGCCGGTAACTTCCAAATCCCTTCGGGAATGGGGAGCTTTCTCCTTTCTGAATATTCCTGAAGTTTAACAGCAACGATGTTCTCCGGCACCTTGATAAACCTAAAGCTTTGAATGATCTTTCGCTGGTTTAAGAAGAGTTGTTAAATAACCCTGCACCCATTCCTGGGGTACTGATGACGACCTGATGTTCAGGTTAAAGCAAGCCGCCATCTTCCATTCGTTCTCCATCACTCATATCCCTCATACGGGCGTACCTAATCCAGTCGGGCCCTGGTGCGGTGTCGTTTGTCTTTTCCAATACGATATCTTCACAATAGGTATCTTTAATGGTACCTCATAGACCTTCTCTGACTCTCTGATTCCCCCATCATTCTGATCTGTCTCTGCATGAAAGCTTCCCCTATCTCTTTGTATGTAGTCAAAGGCGAATCTTCCATCTGCTTTTAAAATTGCTAAAGTGTTTCCGCTAATTAAAAATGGCTCAATCGATAATAGCGTTTTAGGTAATTATAGACATATTTCCTTACTATCGTCGCTATCAAAACCACTAGAAAAACACATTCATAAAATAACGTTACACCATTTAATTAACAACGATCTAATAATTAACAGTAAATCTGGGTTTCGACCTAAATATTCTTGCCATAGTGCTCTAACAAAAATGACCGATAACTGGCACTTAAACATCAACAACGGTAGAATTTGTGGAGCGGTGTTTGTAGACTGTAAAAAAGCTTTTGATATGGTAGATCACGATATTTTAATTAGAAAACTAAAACAAATGAAGATAAGCACCAACATGGTGAACATAATTACGTCATTTCTATCCGACAGACAAGTCGTGTCCTTCAACAACTGTCTATCAAGACCCACACAGCTTAATATTGGTGTACCTCAGGGCTCAATACTAGGTCCGCTGCTTTTTGCAGTTTATATTAATGATCTTCCTTTATATATCAATACAACTTGTGATCTATTTGCAGACGACTGTACTATATATACTAGTCAATAAAACTGTAGTGAATTAGAGAATTCTTTACAAAAGGAACTCGATAATCTTACTAGATGGAGCAATGAAAACCGCATGCAAATTAACATCGACAAAACCAAATCCATGCTAATAACGACCAGACAAAAACTACAGACACTAGCCATAACTGGATCACCGCTCGAACTCCGCATGGGCACGTTACCTATAGTTAATGTGAATGAACATAAAACACTAGGTCTTTTAATTGACAGCCATTAGAGCTGGAGCCCTCATGTTCACGTTCTTACCAAGAAAATAGCACAAAAAGTTTACCAACTTGCTAAAATTCAGCACTTCCTGGACGAAAGCACACGAAAAATATTCTATACATGCTATATCCAATCACATCTCGATTACTGTTCCACAGTTTGGGATGGTTGCCCTAAATCTAATTTAAAACGACTATGTTCTCTACGAAACCGCGCTATTCGTCTGGTTTCTGGCAGAAAGCACGTTGAAAGTAATAATTTGTACAGTCATCTAAGACTTCTACGACTTCAAAAGCGCTTCCTTTTCAACAAAGCCAAATTAGTGAACAAAATTATATCTCAGAATACCCCAGAGTATCTTCTGCCGCTGATTTAATCTAATGCAATGAACAGCAAGCGCCTAAATTTGTTACATGTCTCAAAGCCTAGATTGGACCTATACAAAACATGTTTCGCCTATTCTGGTGCGCACTTATGGAATGATCTGCCTCCAGATCTGAAAACTCCAATGAGTCCCTACACATTTAACCGAAAACTCTTTCAATACTTAACCCATACCGATTATATGCCACCATAATTCATTTATTGGTATAATTGTTCATTATAATCGTTCATTATAATTGTTTAACTATAATTGTTCACTATATATGTGTGTGCGTGTGGGAGCGAGAGAGAGAGAGAGAGAGAGAGAGAGAGAGAGAGAGAGAGAGAGAGAAAGAGAGAGAGAAAGTGGGTGTCAGAGAAAGTGAGAGAGTGAATGTGTGTGTGTGCACGTGCGAGCGTGTGTGTGGAGAGAGTGATTGAGCGAGAAATGGTAGGAGAATGTGTCAGTGCATGCATTCGTACGTGTATGTGTGAGAGTGAGTGAGGGAGTGTGTGTGTGCGTGCATGCGTTCATGCGCATGTATATGTGTGAGAGAGTGTGATTGAGAGAGTGAGTGTGTGTATGAAGGATTGTGCGTGAGAGAGTGAGACAGTTCGAGAGGTGATGTGTTAGTGTGTGTGTGTGTGAGCGCTCGCATGCGTGTGAGTGTGTATATGAAAGAATACAGAAAGAGAGAGAGAGAGAGAGAGAGAGAGAGAGAGAGAGAGAGATAGAGAGAGAGAGAGAGAGAGAGAGAGAGAGAGAGAGAGAGAGAGAGAGAGAGAGAGAGAGAGAGAGCTGAGCAGATGCATGTCATGTAACACGCATGGTATGTAACACGCGAATCCATATGTTTGTGTATTCTCATCTGTCATATTATCAGTTAAATACCATTTGATTTTATCATGTACTAGCTGACCCGGCCCGGCTTCGCCCAGACTCTGGTGGGGAGCATCTCATTTAATTCATATAAGTAGTCATATAAGTTCTCGTTCCCGTTACCGACTATCTGTCTGTCTGTCTGTCTGTCTGTCTATCTGTCTGTCTGTCTGTCTGTCTGTCTGACCCGGCCCGTCTTCGCCCAGACTCTGATGGGGAGCATCTCATTTAATTCATATAAGTAGTCATATAAGTTCCCGTTCCGACTATCTATCTGTCTGTCTGTCTGACCCGGCCCGGCATCGCCCAACTCCTGGTGGGGAGCATCTCATTTAATTCATATAAGTAGTCATATAAGTTCCCGTTCCCGACTGTCTGTCTGTCTGTCTGTCTGTCTGTCTGTCTGTCTGTCTGTCTGTCTGTCTGTCTGTCTATCTATCTATCTGTCTGTCTGTCTGTCTGACCCGGCCCAGCCCATGGTGGAGAGCATCTCATTTAAATTATATAAGTAGTCATATAAGATCCCGTTCCCGACTATCTGTCTGACTGTCTGTCTGTCTTGGGTAAATGTAGGAGGGAGGAGGAAGAGGGAGGTGGAGGAGGGAAGAGGAGGGAGGAGGAGGGAGGAGACATGAGAAGTAGGGAGGAATAGGAGGGAGGAGGAGGGATTAGGAGGAGGAGGGAGGAGTAGGGTGGAGGAGGAGGCGAGGAGGAGGGAGGAGGAAGAGGGAGGAGGAGGGAGAAGGAGGGAGGAGGAGAACGCAGGAGGAGAAGGGAGCAGGAGGAGGAGAGGGAGGAGGAGGGAGAGGGAGGAGGAGGGAGGAGGAGGAGAGAGTAGGAGGAGGGAGGAGGCGGAGGGAGAAGGAAGAGGGAGGAGGAAGAGGGAGAAGGAGGAGGAGAGGAGGAGGAAGGAGGGGAGGAGGGAGGAGGAGGAGGAGGAGGAGGGAGGAGGAGGAGGGAGGAGGAGGTGAGGAGGAGGAGGGAGGAGAGGAGGAGGAGGGAGGCGGAGGAAGAGGAAGGAGGAGGAATGTGAAGGAGGAGAGGGAGGAGGAGGAGGAGGAGGAGGTAGAGGAGGAGGAGGGAGGAGGAGGAGAGGGAGGAGGAGGAAGGAGGAGGGGAGGAGTGAGGAGGAGGAGGAAGAAGGAGGAGGAGGAGGAGGAGTGGTGAGGAGGAGGGAGGAGGAGGAGAGGAGGAGGAGGGAGGAGGAGGGATGAGGAGGAGGGAGGAGGAGGAGGAATGTGAAGGGAGGAGGAGGGAGGAGGTAGAGGGAGGAGGAGGAGGAGTGAGGAGGAGGAGAGGGAGGAGGAGGAAGGAGGAGGGGGAGGAGGGAGGAGGAGGAGGAGGGAGGAAGAAGGAGGAGGAGGGAGAAGGAGGGATGAGGAGGAGGAGGGAGGAGGAGGAAGAGGGAGGAGGAGGAATGTGAAGGGAGGAGGAGGTAGAGGGAGGAGGAGGGAGGAGGAGAAGGGAGGAGGAGGGATGAGGAGGAGGAGGAGGAGGAAGAGGGAGGAGGAGGAATGTGAAGGGAGGAGGAGGGAGGAGGTAGAGGAGGAGGAGGAGGAGGAGGAGGGAGGAGGAGGAGAGGAGGAGGAGAGGAGGAGGGGAGGAGGAGGAGGAGGGAGGAAGAAGGAGGAGGAGGGAAAAGGAGGATGAGGAGGAGGGAGGAGGAAGAGGGAGGAGGAGGAATGTGAAGGGAGGAGGAGGGATAGGGAGGAGGGGGAGGGGAAGAGGAAGAGGGTAGGAGGAAGAGTGGAGAGGAGGAGGGAGGAGGTAGAGGGAGGAGGAGGAGGGAGGAAAAGGGAGGAGGGAGGAGGAGGAGGAGGAGGTAGGAGGAGGAGGAAGAGGGAGGAGGAGGGAGGAGAAGGAAGGAGGAGGAAGAAGGAGGAGGAAGAGGGAGGAGGATGGAGGAGGGAGAGGGAGGAAGAGGGAGGAGGAGGAAGGAGGAGGAAGAGGAAGGAGGAGGAAGAGGGAGGAGGAGGAAGAGGGAGGAGGAGGATGGAGGAGGGAGAGGGAGGAGGGGAAGAGGAAGAGGGTAGGAGGAGGAGGGGAGAGGAGGAGAAGAAGGGAGAAGGAGGGAGAAGGAGGAGGAGGGAGGAGGAGGGGAGAGGAGGAGGGAGGAGGCAGAGGGAGAAGAAGGAAGGAGGAGGAGGAAGGAGGGAGAGGAAGGAGGGAGAATGAGGAGGGGAGGAAGGAAAGGGAGGTGGAAGAGGAGGAGGAGGGAGGAGGAAAGAGGTAGGGGGAGGAGGAGGTAGAGGGAGGAGGAGGAGGAAGGAAAGGGAGGAGGAAGAGGAGGAGAAGGGAGGAGGAGGGTGGAGGGAGGAGGAGGAGGTAGAGGGAGGAGGAGGGAGGAGGTAGGAGGAGGAAGAGGGAAGAGGGAGAAGAAGGGAGAAGAGGAGGGAGGATGATGAGGGAGAAGGAGGCAGGAGGAGGAGGAGGGATGCAGGAGGAGGAGGAGGGATGAGGAGGGAGAGGGAGGAGGAGGGAAGATGAGGGAGGAGGCGGAGGGAGTAGGAGGGAGGAGGATGGAGGAGGAGGGGAGAGGAAGAGGGAGAAGGAAGAGGGAGAAGGAGGAGGGAGGAGGGAGAGGGATGAGAGGGAGGAGGAAGAGGAGAAGGGTGGAGGGAGGAGGTAGAGGGAGGAGAAGAGAGGAGGAGAGAGTTCGCCATTCCGAATTCATACTCGTCTAGTTCTTCCCTTCTACACGACTGTAGATAACTTCCTTACACATAAAAAGATGAATTGTTATTGATATTGCCGTGGCATGGAGGAATATCAGCAGCAGAGTTGATCCAAAAAACCAAAGACTGAGATCTACGGAGAGCCATGAACGCCTACGCCAGCCGGCACGGCACTTGATGATGATGATTGCCGTGTGACGATTCTGTGTAGTCACGTCATTTTCTTCCCTTTCCCTAGCGTTTTGGTTCGGGGATTCTTTCATCATCATCATCATATATTTACGTACGTATTTTGGGAGGGGGAGGAGGGAGGAGGAGGAAGAAGAAAAAAAAACTATGACAGTTGACAGCTCTGGAATGAAAGGAAGGCGTGTAGAAAATTTCATCTCAATCGGATGGGCCGTTCGCGAACAAATAAAGGACATACATATTTACATATACATATTACATACATACACTTTGTTTTATAGATATAGATAATATAAACTTATGTACATTACTGTAGTTTGAGTGAGAGAGTCAGTGAGTGTGAATGAGAGACAGAATGAGTGAGCGTGAGAGTGAATGTGTGTGTGTGTGTGTGTGTGTGTGTGTGTGTGTGTGTGTGTGTGTGTGTGTGTGTGTGTGTGTGTGTGTGTGTGTGTGTGTGTGTGTGCCTTCTCTGTGTGTATCTCTGTGTGTGGGAGCATCACTATGTTTACGTCACATACTTTTTATGTACACATTTTTCTCCGTGTTTAACATTTTTATGAGACTGCTCATGACAATTGTCAGTGTATGTGTGTGAGTAAAGTGTGGGAGTTTGTTCATACTAGTTTCAATGCTAACGTGAGACATTTGTATGTATCTAGATGTGAGGAGGTGTGAGTGTGTGTGGAGGATGTGTGTGAGTGTGGGGATATGTGTGGGTGGGGGATGTGTGGGTGGGGGTATGCGTTTGGATGGGTTGGGGTGTGTGGGTTTTTGTGGGTAGTGATATTTGTGGGTGTTGGTGGGATGTGTGGATGGATGTGTGGGGGTGAAAGTAGGGGTGTGGGAATGGGTGTGGGGGATGTGTGTATGGGTGGAGGATATGTGTATGGGACGGGTGTGGGGTGTGTGTGTTTATGTGGGTGGTGATGTGTGGTGGTTTGAGGAAGTATGTGTGGGTGGCGGGGTTGTGTGGGTAGGGGATTGTGTTGGGTGGATTGGGGATGCAAGGGCGGGTGGGGAGAAGTGTATGGTGTGTGGGTTTGAGATATGTGTGCGGTGTTGGTGGGGATGTGTGCATGGTGTGTGGGTGGGTGTGGTGGTATGGGTGAGGATATGTGTGTGGGTGGGGGATAGTGTGTGGTGTCGGGGATGTGTGTGATGGGTGCGGGGAATGTGTGTATGGGTGGGGTGGTTGGGGGAAGTATGTGGGGGTGTGTGGGTGGGAGATGTGTGCGTGGATGGGGAATGTGTGGGTGGGGGTGTGTGAGTGGCTTAGGGATGTGTAGGTGGGTGAGGGATGTGTATGTGTCGGGGTGGGATGCGTGAGTGGGTGGAGGATGTGTGTGGGTAGGGGTATTGTGATCGAGAGATGATTTGGTTGGGGGTGGGTGGGTGGGGTGTGGGTGCTTAGTGGAGGATGTGTGCGTGAGTGAGTGTGTGTTGGTGGACGGGTAGGGAATGCGTGTGTGGGTGGGGAGAGGTGTGTGGTGTGTTGGTTAGGGATATTGTGTGGGTTAGTTATATGTGTGTGGATGTGGGATTTTTGTGGTGTGTGGGTGGGGGTATGTGGAGTGGATGGGTAAGGGTATCTGTGTGGGTGTGGGTGGGAATATTGTGCTGTATGTGGGTGGGGGATATGTGTGTGGTGTGTAGGTGGGGATGTGTGGTGGTATGTGGGTATGGGATGTGTTGGTGAGGGATATGTGTGTGTGTGGTGCGTGGGTTGGGAATACTGCGTGGTAGGGGATGTATGTGATGTGCGGGTGGGGGATTGGGTTAAGGCATGTATGGGTGGGTGGAGGATGTTTGTGTGGGTGGTGGGGTGTGTGTGTGAGTGGATTGGGGATGTATGGGTGGTTAGGGAGATGTGTGTGTGGGGGGTTGGGGGTAGGGAGATGTCAGTTGGTGGGGATGTGTGTGTATGGTTTGGGGATGTGTGAGTGGATGTGCGATGTGTGGGTTGGTGGGGGATTGTGTGCGTGGGTGGTGAATATGTGGTCAATGGAGATGTGGCTGGGGGATCGGTGGTTTGAGGTGTGGATGGGGAGAGGATGCGTGGGTTGGTGGGGGAATGTTTGTGTGTGGCGAGTGTGTTTTGGTTGGGGGAACAGGTGAGGGGAGAGTGTGTGGGTGGGGGATGTGCGGAAGGGGGAGGGATCGGTTGGTGGGGTATGTATGTGTCCCTTGGTGTGCGTGTGTGTGGGTAGGTGGTTGTGTTGTGTGGGTGGGGTGATGTATGGGTAGGTGGGAGATGGGCCTCATAACAGGGTAATTTGCCTTGTTTATGTTTACAACATTCATTTCACAATGTTTATTTTTCTCCCTATGTAAATGTATAATGCTCTTGATGAATGAAAGACGAGTGATTGGAAGGGCCGAATGTAAGACTGGCCTGAGCGCCCAATTTGTGACCCTAATAAAGTTGATTTGATTTGATTTGATTTGATTTATTGTACCTACTGTGGCAGGACGATCTTTCATATGCATCTCTCTGTACAATTCCCAGAACCCCTCCAATCTCATTCATATAGTGTTCCCATTTGGCACTTTTGGTCTCAGCATCACTGGGCTTGAATTTCTCCACCTTATCTTTCTTTTCTTTCGAAGCTTTCTCTACTTCCTTATGTAAGCTGTGTGGTGTCCGCCGCACTCACTACACCTGCTTGACTGATGCTCTCTTTTATTTCCATGCCCGTTCTACCTTGGTGGTCCACCATAGAGGAGCTCGCATAAATACATGCTAGTTATTTTGCATGACCTCTACCTGAGGCGTACCAGACGGGTGTTTTCCCATTCATAATTAAAGGGCTTACGTGCTCTCACAACTTTGGTCTTTTTTACCTAAGAAATCAATACTGAACAGGGTTGATGGTCATTCCTATGATCACCCAGAACAGTCCATTTTACATCCAAAACAACCGATTGGGTAACAAATGCCAGGTCAATATCCGTGTCTGCATCACCAGGCCTTACTTCTCCTTTGATAGGGGGATATCTCGTCAGGTACATACTGCAGAAATCACACAACGAAACGTGAATTAACTGGATAAATCTTTCAAAAGTTGTGTGATTTTGTGCAGTATGAACCTGACGAGATGCAGCGAAATATGCCAGGCAATAAATCGTGCAATATATTGTTTGTGTCTTCGTTATTCAAATTCACGGGAAAACATTGTTTTGAATATTACTTTTCATTGTTATTTGCTACTTCCAACATCCACAATCTCATTATGTTAGGTAACATATGGTAAGCTAATATCAGAGTTGAAAAGTATCACAGATACGAAATCCTGTCTTCCTGATTAATATTTTTGTCTTTGCATTACTTCAGTTGATTCAGCTGCTTTTTTTTTCATGAGCATTTATTTAAAACATTTACAAGTTTGTCTTAGTCAAGAGACAAAGCCATAGAGTCACAAACAGCAAGCGCTTCAGTAGATGTCTAGCCACGTCTCATTCGTTGCCTGATTAACTAGAAGCACTCAGTTGTCTAGCCATGTCTCATTGAGTGACTAACTAGAAGCACCCAAACAGATGTCTACGCGAGTCTCATTGGCTGAGTGATTGACTAGAAGCACCCAAACAGATGTCTAGCCACGTCTCATTGGCTGTCTAACTAGAAGCCCCCAAACAGAAGTCTAGCCATGTCTCATTGACTGTCTGGTTAACTAGAAACACCCAAATAGATGTCTACCCACGTCGTCAGATTGGCTGACTGATTAACTAGAACAGTGGTTCTCAACCTTTTTTGGCCCGTGCCCCCCTTCCACGACACTGGTGATCGAGTGAAATGGCGAGTCATGACCGCCCACGCTTTCCGGCATGGCACATGATTGATTGATTGATTGCCCCCCTTCACCATATTTTCAGAACGTCATCACCCTCCCTCCCCCCTTTCGTATTTCCTACCTAAATATTTGGCCGGTGACCCCTTCACCATATTTTCAGAACGTCATTCCCCCCTTTCGTATTTCCTATCTAAATATCCCGTCCCGCCCCTACACAGTATACGTAATAATGGAAGCTAAATTTAATAGCACATACTAAAACAAGTCTAGACGTCCACATAAAACATGAATTGTGGGTCTACTTACTTTATAAATTGAATTTTAGAAGGGTGCGACGTCCAGAACCGTACAGTATGAAGGGAAAAACAATATCAAGTAATCGGTTCTTGTATTAACGCGATCTTGAAATAAGTTCCCCCCCCCCCTGGAAACCCTAACATTCCCCCTGGGTGGGGGGGGGGGGGAATTCCCCACCAGTTGAGAACCATTTAACTAGAGGAACCCAAATAGATGTCTAGCCACGTCTTATTGGCTGACTAACTAGAAGCACCCAAATAGATGTCTAGCCACGTCTTATTGGCTGACTAACTAGAAGCACTCAAATAGATGTCAAGCCATGTCTCATTGGCTGACTGATTAACTGGAAGCACCAAATAGATGCCAACCCACGTCTCATTGGCTAAATTATTAATTAGAAGCATCCAAACAGATGTCTAGCCACGTCTCATTGGCTGACTGATTAACTAGAATTTGTGTCATTGCACTTCGGACAAACATATATGTACTATGTCAATATATGTACTATGTCAATATATGTACTATGTCAATATATGTAATATGTCACTGTCGGCAGATAACAGAGTGCAGAATTATTCCTGTAGCACACTGTTGATAAATGTATCGATGTTGACCCTTCCTGTGGTCACACCTGGCACTGCCATTGTTAATGTTAACTGACAAAAGTCTTGGGTTGATCTGTCAACCGCAGTGTCATCTTCTAGCAATCTGTCTTATGTGACGCTAATATATACCCTTTGTCCGTGCTCGGAGCCGGCACTTTTGGTCAGCGAATCATGTTGCTCATGACATGAGTCCCGAGTGATAGTACACAAGATCCAAGAGATTGTAATTAACTTCTCTTGCAAAGAGCCGGCGTTGTGGCGAAGGAGTTACGGGCGCGATTCGCAATACTGCATACCACGTTAGAAACAAAGCTGCTGGCAGGTTGGAAACATGCCGTGCTGGGCTGATTTCACACAGGTATGAGTGCAAGTGCAATCTATTGAACGTAAACTTGCCAAGAAATCACAAATAGTCAAAAATGCTGGGGTTGACTGTGATGTCATGTAAAGGATATGCAACTAACTGTAATCTTGGTCACGACAATAAATATTCCAAAGCATTTGCTGAGAATAGACACGATAGTAGTAGGTGTGTATGGAGTCTCAGACGAGCAGTGGCGTGCTGCAGTCTGTTCTGCTCCCATCCTTATGCTGCATTGTTATGATGTGTATGCACCACTCTGCTCCACAATGATCTGTCCTCTATGGCTCTCTGTATCAGTGACTCGTATGTTTTACTTCATTAAAATCCAAGCGTAGATGACTGAGTTGATCATACTGACATTAACACCTTATTCTTTGATGGTTTCGTGAAAAGATTGAATGGCCATGCAACAAAACTGCTTAATATATCCTCATCGTATTAATAAGCAAACAATACAGAAACGTGGATACTATACCAATGAGCGACTTAAAAACATTCTTGATCATTATTATACTTTTTACTTATATTCATCAGAACACTAGCAATTACCACTACTTGTTAAGATATTTTACAATAATATGTCACTGGCAATTTGAATCCTTGAACGTTTTCTTGATCAACAGAAGTTCCTGTGTAATTGATGTAACATCATTCCCGTTTGACATACAAAAATGTCGACTCAAGTTTGGCACTTGGACACATACAGGTGACCAGGTCGACCTCATGATACTCATTAACGAAACAGGCTATTCAAACGGTTCCATCGATATGCAAGAATATGTCAAAAGCAACTCCTGGGACATTCTACAAGTACGGTTCTAATTTGTAAACGTGTTGTTGCTTGTATTCATTTAATTTCTTTATTGGGACATGTTATGTGAGATTTGAGTTAGATTAATATGCAAAGATGGGTGTTTTGTGTGTGTGTGAGAGAAATATCGTATTTAATCTGTTTCTATATAATGTTTTTATAAGTATTTCTCTTATGTGTCATACTGCTTTTGAAGAAAGATTATATAGGCTGTTGGCATGTACTACCAGCTTAGAGTGCACAATTTTTGTTTACAGGACTTATTTTGTCCTTCGAATATACACATTATATAAAACAAAATAAAATATAAAAGTAAAATTTTTAAAGATAACATGATTAGAATAACATTAAATTCACAAAGACTTCATTATCCCATAATGCCTTATCTGCTTCCTGTCGTCAGATTTTGAATGAGAATCTGTAAATAGCGAGCTCTGGCTGTTGCCAGCTGTTCTCATCTCAGGGATAGCCTTGATTGTTACTTCAGATCGGCTCCTGTTGAATCCTGGTCGGCTATCTGTTGGGTCATTGGTCCATTAAATATCAGTTTTAGACTATGCCCTCTGTCACAATGGATGAGATTCTATACTTTGAGAAGCACATTGGCTAAACATGTATTTAATCATTATTAAAATTATTGTTGTACATTAAAATCTCACCCTTCGCCCTCTGTGCTGCTTCGTCCTCTCCGTGTCCACGCAATGTCACATTCATTGTAAATTTATATTGACGACCCCATGGCTTGTGTATTGTGGATCATTCCTAATACAAATGTTTCTTCTTGCAAAGATGTTCTTCTGTCTAGCATCTTCTCTCTAATCTGTTCTTATTTATCTTCACTTTCCCTTTTGTCACGATGTATTCCAGTTTCCAGTGTTTTCCTTTAAAAAGCCATTACTAATTTTATCGGTCTATGGTAAACAATTATTTCACTGAAATATAATAGTCCCACTTTTTTAAATTTTTTATTCGCATATCCTTTACAGGACATCGCTGTCAACATCAGCATCTTTCAGCTGATTGTTGATTTCTTGGCAAGATTACGCTCAGTTTGGCATTGCTTTCTGAGCGGCCGGCTCAGTTATCCCGCAAGTCACCAGCGGGGATAGAACCGCTTCCAGTTCTCGCCCGCTACGAGACTCTGCGTGATTAACGGGATTACGGAGAAAGTGGTGTAACCCCTCGGCCAGAGAGACCGGCAATAGTCCCACTATATCGTGTAATTTCCACTTGGTTTTCTCGAAGTTTGGGTTGTGCTAGGTTTTAACACCCAATGTTATGGCTATGACTGAAATCTGTGCCGATCTTTACACAGTAAGCGTCTGATTGACTGCAGCCGGGTGTGGTAACGCCCGTGTATCACCAGGACCTCAAAGCGGAAGTAAATAATATTACCACTTTAACACCCCCACCCCAAATCGTCTCCATGCACATGTCGTACAAGTCGTCTAAAGAGAGTTGGTATGAGACTGGCTCGTACACTAGAAAATATCAGCCAGCATCCAACTAACCATGAGTCGCATACAAAGAGCTTGGCATGCCTGGTTGTGAGCACTACGAGCCTTAAAGGCAAACGAAGAAGAGGAAAAGATATGGTAATATATAACTGGCACCTTGGCATTTTGATAGACGATAGTTTGTAAAATGGAGTTATATAGGGTGTGTTTTTAATAACTGTGCTTGAAAATAACTGTGTTTGAAAATATTGCCGGTCCAAGTTTTGTATTCACCCTCAGTAAAGTTCGTGCAACATAATTCGTAAATACAAAACTAGAACCGACAATATTTTCAAACACTGTACAGTCATTAAAAATACACCCTGTAACTCTCTATAGCAGAAAACCTTAGTTGAATTTAAAGACATGTTTTGCCAATGCAGCAAGATCCCTCTCTCGGCCTGCCTAGTTTACTCTAGAAGAAAGGTAACACCAATACATCTGGAATAAGACAAACTGCAGAAGATGCCGAGTCAGTAAAGCAATGCTCTAACTGTCCGCCTGTCGGAGCTTCGATCCTAGACTAGTTATGCCTCACTACATATCTCGGTTCTTGGTGCTCCGGTTCAACACTGTTGATGAGATTCCTCCGTGCCACATTTTCAACCCATCCATCCAGCATCATTTTTCTCCATCTGCCTGTCTCTTCTCCCACTCACCTGTCCAGGTGTTATAATGTTCCCAATGTCTCTCGTTTCACTATATGACCACACAGCTCTCTTTGTCTCTTTCTTATAGTTGTATACACAATTATACTTTCATTAGCCTTCAGTTAGTTGATCTGGCAGTCCAAGATATTCACAAAATTCAACTCAGGAACCACAACTTTGTTTCTTCCAAGCTCTTCTTAATTTATACATTCACGTTAGTTAGTTAGTTAGTTAGTTAGTTAGTTAGTTAGTTTAGTTTAGTTTAGTTTAGTTAGTTAGTTAGTTAGTTAGTTAGTTAGTTAGTTAGTTAAAGTTAGTTAAGTTAGTTAGTTAAGTTAGTTAGTTAAGTTAGTTAGTTAAAGTTAGTTAGTTAAAGTTAGTTAAAGTTAGTTAAGTTAGTTAGTTAAGTTAGTTAAGTTAGTTAAGTTAAGTTAAGTTAAGTTAAGTTAAGTTAAGTTAAGTTAGTTAGTTAGTTTAGTTTAGTTAGTCGACAGATCATCCTCATTGCATATCGAACCATTCAGTTCATAAGTGGTGGGATCACATCTTCAGTAAATCCCGCAGCGTGTAGCGGCTCACACCACCAGTTCTATGTACTCATCTTTGGCTTCCTGCGTAGTGTTCTTGTTTGGCCACGCCAATTTTAACTTGCTGATCTCACAGCCTGACCATGGCTGTAGATTCCCAGTCATCGCTTGGTTCTCGTAAACGACTTACTTCTCATAGAACATTCAGAATGTCTGCCTGGACCATGGCTAGTCCACCTTCCACAGTAGCCCTACCTGCAAGCCTGTCAGCCTGCTCATTCCCTTGAACACCCGTATGCCCTGGCATGAAGATGAAACTAATCTTTGTCAGCTGAGACAGCTCCAGAAACAGCAGCCATTCTCTTCGGACCCACCCCATCTCTATCATCCTGAGCATACTCATTGAGTCACTAAGGTCACGTGCCCGATTGAGTGTCTGTGTCTCGAACCTTGTTATTGCTTTACTTACTGCCATGACATACATAGTCAGGCTGCTTGTGGTCAAAGCAAAATCGCCAGACTCTGCTTTCACCGTTTTCCCTCCGGCCTGAGCCGTAAAGGCCCATGAACTACTCACTCCTCTCGGACGACCAACCCATCCGTGTAAATGACCGCATCATCCTCTAACGAATTATCGAAGATCAGACCTGTACTTCCGCCTCCACAGCAGCTGGATTTTCTTGTCTGCATTTCCCGTCTAGTTGGATACACACTGAAAAGGATGTACAGAACTCTGGTGGCACTTGTACCCACTCCTCGCCAGGTTCTAAGTCCTCAAGTGAACATACCTGCTGAAGAATGTTTTCGCCTTGACCCATCCACGACTTTTCTGTTTTTAACCTGCTGCCCTTTACCTTCTTGATCTCGCTGTGCAGTGGATGGTGTGTGTTTGCGTTGACTCTTTGATAGGCACGTGCTTGGCAGAATTGAATTTTGTCCCTCATGGTTGCAAAATCAAGAAGGTAGCGCATCGCTCTGCATGCCGTATCTCTTGTACAGCCAAGAATAATGCGCATAGCTTCGTTCTGTATCCTTTCCATCCTTTCTATCTGCTTATGGCTGAGAGTCAAGATCGCCATCGCATACTCCAAAATAGAAAAGACCAAACCCTCGTAAAGAAGACATAGATGGCGCTGCTCACAGTTTGCTGTCGCCATCATCCGCATCGCAGCCAACCCCGCTTCACCTTTGTTATCACTCGGTCTACATGCTCAGTAAAAGCTAGGCTTCGATCAAATCGTATCCCCTGGAAATTCATCGCGTGCGTTCTTTCCACTGTCTCCGAACCCAGATTTACAGTTGGCGTTGGGGTGTTGACAATATGGTTATTCAAAGAGAACCATATCAATGTTGCCTTTGTTGGGTTGACCATTGCCCCAGCTTCAACACACCTTGCCCTGAAGATACACCACAACACTAAATTGTTGTTGGTTCTGAAATCCAGCTGCCACATCTAAAGACTACTTTCCGTTGGAAGAGGATTGCAGCAATCCAACTCAGGAGGAAAGGGCTTATCTTGAGTTTAAGAAGCTGAAGCATTAAAACATCCAATGGTACTCTGTTGTGTGCGTCCTCAAGATCACTCGCTGAAGCGAATGTTTCAATGCCTGAGTGGAAACTTCATAGACATCATGGGCAAAAACTTCTGCATTGGTCCAGGTTTCTCTTTTTGGACGGTACCCTCCCAGGGTAGGTGGGAAAAAACCTTGCCTCTCTAGCTGGCTTGATATTTTTCTGGCAATTAACTTCTCCAGCAGCTTGCATATTGTATTCTGCATGGTTATTACTCAATATCCCTGAATTGTTATGTGGTCTTTGTCAGACTTCGGTAAGGGAATCAGTTGGCTGTGTAACCACTCCTCCTTGGTGCTAGCACTCCCTATACTGTTGTTGTACATGTCTGCTAATTTCTCTAGCTCGTTGTCGGTACACATATTGACATAGCTTCCGGTAAAATGGCGACGAAGTGACACGTTTATTCTTGGGTAGACTCTGTTTTTGTGTTTTCCTGTGGATTATGTGGTGTTATTTCGTGTTCGTTTATTGGAAGTGTTCAAAAGAAGCCACAGAATGCAGGTGGTGGGTAAAATTATGAGGGCAGCCGACAGATAGTTTTTGGTTATGGTCTCAAGTTTCGCGACGGTAAGCAGAAGATCTCCTTAGTGAGACAATGGCTGCGGTCACCCGGCCAGTATGGTCACTGCCAGGAAGGAAAGCAACGGCAAACTACCTTCTTTAAAAGTGCCTAGTCCTGTCTACTCTGGAACCCCTCATAAACATCAAAGGCAAAAGTGGCTGCATTTGACCAGGTATCTTTTCCTGGCCTGTAGCTCCCCAGGCCTCTTGGAAGACGCTTCCCCCTTTCCAAGAAAGCTTGCAGCTTGACAGCGACTATCTTCTCTAGAACCTTCCCAAATGTATTTTGAAGGGTTATGATCCTAAAGCCACTAAGATTTGATTGGTCCTTGAATGGTTTTGGGAGAGGGATGAGATAGCTGTGCACCCAATCCTGCGGTACTGATGCTGTCCTAATGCTCTGGTTAAAGCATTCGGTCATCTCCTTCAGGTCTGCATCGCTCAAAGCCTTCGTGTGGCCAAATCTAACCCCATCGGGCCCTAGTGCCGTGTCTTCTGCCATTTTCAAAATATGTTTAACATCTTCAACCCGTATGATGTCTCTTCATAATGCATATTCTTCGTGGTGCCAGATAATTCCTCTCTAACTGCATCCCTGGTGTCCACATCATTATGATTGGTCTGCTCTAAAAATCTCCGGAGAAGCGCCTCCCCTTTCTCTTTGTCTGTTGTCAAGCGCACACCACCATCTCTACAAATTGTTCATACTGTCATAGGACGATCTTTTCTTTGCATTTGTCTGTGCAGTTTCCAGAATTTTCGCAGTGTTTTATGACCTCCAATCTCCTTCATGAAACATTCCCATTTTGCGTTTTTGGCCTCTGCAGCACAGCGCTTGAAAACCTCCACCTTGTCTTTCTTGACATTTTCCGCGGTGTCCACTTCCTCTCGTGAGCGTCGGGGTGTCTGTCGCACTTTCCGTAGCTGCTTCACTGCAGCTCTCTTTGCTTTCCAAGCCTGGTCTACTTCTGGGGTCCACCATGGGGGATGCAGAAAAGGAGTTTTAACATTCCTGTTGCAATCCCCCTGACTGAGGCGTCCAAGAAGGCTATCGGACCACTCATACCGGAAGGTCTTGCTCGCTCTCCCAGCCTTAACTTTCCTGGACCTAGAGATCAGGACTGAGCATGGCATGTGATCACTCCCATGGTCATTCAAAACAGTCCACTTTACATCAAGGACTGATGACTGGTAGACAAGTGCCAAGTCAATAGCTGTGTCTGCATCACCAGGCCTCATAGCCATTCTGGTCGGCCTACCATCATTTATGTAGACCACATCGGAGTCCACCATGGCATCCGCAATGGCAATTCCCTGTCGGTTTTCTCCACTACTGTCCCAATCTCTGCTCCTCGCATTGAAGTCACCACATATGAGTAGCCTATCACCTGATAAATCCTCCAATTCCTTAAGCCAGTCCCAGTGTTCCTTTCTGACAAAACAGTCCACTGTAGCATATACATTTATGATGTTCCAACGTAAGCCACCAATCTACATTTGTATACCCTGGACGTCTCTTGCACTATGATTCCACTGGCTCAAGTCAAGTACCACATGCTTCACTCCTTCCTTCACCAGCAGACCTTGCCCATGTCTCTTCTGCCCAGTAGGGTTTATATAACTGGCGTACCCAGGGCAATGGTATCTGTCTGTATTTAGCTCCTGGAGCATGAGGACATCAAAATCATATATAAGCCTCTCCAATACAGAACCTTGCTGCCTGGCACTACGACAGTTCCAGTATCCCACTCTTAGATGGTTGAAACCTAGTCTCTCCACCTTTCGTCTTGTTCTCCTGGCGCCTGCCCTCCTATTTCTATGCCTTCTTCTCACACCATTTCCTCGTCTTCTCCTCCTCACTCTCTCTTCGCTAGCCTCTGAAAGATGTGTCAAGCGCAGAGCACGTGCTCCGTAGCTCCGGCGACGATTCCCGTGTTGAATTAATTCCATAAGCAAAGTTCGGGTATTGCAGGAAATAAACGGTCGCCCTAGCATTGCCTGCTTGCTAGGGAAGAGGCAAGGGATGTCCCGCAGGAGTCCATACGCCTGGTGCCGCCCCGCACGCCTGCCAGACGTCCAACGTTCACGACCAGTTTACCCATGGCCATCCAGTTCCTCAGCACGCTGGTCCACCTTGAACTTGGGGGTTTATATTTGGAGTTTTCCGTCTCCTAGATGGACTGCTGTCCAAAGCCAACAGGTTCCACCTACCCGGGGTAGGGGTTAGAGCGCCCCTGACTCGCTTGGCAGGCACGTCTCCGAGCATATGAGATATTTTCTAAGGAACTCAGATCCCACCCTGAGATCCTGCCTCGCCCTCTGTGCCCACCGCCAGTTGGTCCGCGGCTGCTTATTTTGTATTCGCAGCTAACCTCTATATCTAGAGGCCGTTCCACGATCCGCCACCTGTAGACGCGCTGGGTTGGGGATGGTCGCCCCAGCTTTACCCAGATTACCCATTATCTTCCATTCTTTCTATTTGCCCCAGCCATTATAGTCTATTAGCCTTCATGATACCAGTGATTAGTGGGGACTTAAACAGATCATAAATGTCTTTGTTATTTCTTCTTTTCCACTCTCCACTTTGTGTATCGCTAATGGGTCCAAAGATGCGTCTTAAAAGTTTGTTCTCAAAGGTTTGTAATAAAGCTTCGTCTCCTTTCGTTGTACTCCAGGTTTCACAGCCATACAGCACAACTGGTCTGATCAGTGTCTTGAATATTGTGATTTTGGTGTTACGAGATAGCGCGTTTGATTTTAGTAGATGTTGTAGTGCATAGTATATCTTATTTCCAGGATTGATTCTAGTTTGTATTTCTTCCCTTATGATGTTGGAGCAGTTGAAGATTGTACCCAGGTATTTGTATGTTTCCGTTCTTTTAATGGTCATATTATCTATTTGTATGTGGCCAGGGTTGTTAGCCATTCCTTCTCTTGAAATTACCATATATTCTATCTTATCTTGGTAGATAACCAACCCCATCTGTTGGGCTTTTTCCTTTAAGTGAGTCAATATTTCCAATGTCTTTTGTTCATTTTCCCCTATAATATCTATATCATCTGCATAACCAAGCAGTTTGGATGTTCCTCCAATATGACAATCCTCCTTTACCTTCCTTACAACTTTCTCTAGAGCCAGATTGAAGAGTAGCGGCGATAGTGCATCACCCTGTTTCAAGCCAGACGTTATTTGGAAAGGGTCTGATTTCCTGTCTTTACATGTTACTATATTATAAGTATCTTCCATGCATAGCCTGGTCATGTTGATTAATTTCCTTGGTATTCCAAATTCCTGCATAGCATTCCATAGACTATTCCTATGGACACTATCATAAGCCTTTTTAAAATGCTGACATGCTGACAGACATGCTGATTAGCAGAAGATTTAGAAATGCGCTAACAATTGCAAAAAGCAGTTCCCAGTGCTGATTGTTATAGTGACCACAGATTACTTAAAGGAACATCGAGGATAAAGTTAAAGAAAGTCAAGTATAAAACAGGAAACACTAAATATGATTTGTGTACATTGAGTAACGACAAGGAAATACAAAACAAATTCAACATAGAAGTACAGAACAGATGTATGTATTGTCAGATCTAGAGATCCTATTCCAGGATGTGGATGATCAATGGGAAATGTTGACTAATTCAATCAGTTTGGCTGCAGAAACAACTATTCCAAAATGAAAGAAGGTGGGTCGTAAGATATGGATGACTGAAGAGATTTTGCAACTAATGGAAACAAGAAGACTCAACAAAAATAATGTTGCCAAATATGAAGACATTCACAGAGAAGTCAGAATATTATGCTAGGAGGCAACAGAAGCGCAGCTTGAGAAACAATGCTTTGAAATTGAAAAACAACACAACAGTCAAAATACCAAATTAGTGCACAAAAGAATTCAGGAACTTACTAATAAAAGAACAAGTACATCAGCAGGCTATCTAAAACCTAAAGATGGCAAAATCATAATAGAAATAGATCAGGTTGTACGTGTATGGTCAGACTATGTGAAAAACCTTTATGATGATAACAGTTATCTTCTTCTTCTTCTTTCGTTCGCCTGAACTATGTTTATAACTGCAATGTTGTCTCTTGTATGAATCTAACAGTCTTTTTTAGTTCATTCAACGGTCCATAGAGTTTATCTTCCACTGTTGTCTCTCTAGGCCAGAAGGTTCGCCTGGATATGTTGTAGTTTGGGCAATCCTGGAGTATGTGCTCTGCTGTCTGCGACGTCAAACCACATGTGCACATGGCTGAGTCACCAATCTTGAATTTTGTTTACAAGTGGTTGCGTAATCTATTGTGTCCTGTTCTGAGGCGCAGAAGAATGACCTGTTCTGGTCTGTCCATAACGTGGTAGTCGTCTTGAGTAAGGTTTGGTGGCTTTCTGATTGATTTGATCATTCTTTTCTTTTGGTGGTATGTAATAGGTACATCAGGTTGTTCTTCTTTTGCTCCTTCCTTAGCCAATCGATCAGCTCTGTCGTTTCCGGGGACTCCACAGTGGGATGGTATCCACTGTATGGTGATCTTACGCTGACTGCTAAGTTCAGAAAGTAGTGTCCTCAGAACTGGCAATTTCCCAGACAGGAGCGCCTCTATTACGGATTTTGCATCTGTCAATATCACTGCAGGTTGTGTACCATGGCTGGTATTTTGTAATTTCTCTGTGGCTATCTTGATTGCCTCAATTTCAGCATCATAGTTATGGCAGTACTTTCCTGTTGGAATTCTGGCCGTGTCTCTAGTATTATTTGGGTATTCTATGTACACTCCCGCTCCTCCATTTCGAACAGCATTTTGTGCTGACCCATCTGTGTAGACTCGGATCCAGAGGTCCTGTGGGTATTCATCATCAAGGAAGCTGAGAGTGGCTGTTCTGCGCTGTACACTGTTCTGTTCTTCCTTGTCCAATATTCCTCTCACTTTTGACTGGATTTGTAGCGATATTCTATGTTCATCTTTCCACGGGGTTCGCTCTGGAATAGTTGTCAGGGGGATACCAACTGTGGGAAGATCGATGGTTTCTCTGCAGAGTTCTTTGGCCTGGTGGATGAAACTACTTCTTTTCAACCGCCCCATAGCTAAGTTTTCAAATCGGTTCTTCATAGGGTGGCCTGGCAAGCTGAGAAACTTTTCTGCTTGTATTAGTGTTTTTGTATCTCTGCGTTCTCTTAAAGCTTGTGTCCTCCCCATTTTCTCCATTGCTACTATAGGGGTTGATCTCATCCCTCCTGTGATGACTCTAAGAGCTTGATTTTGCACCTTGTCCAGCTCCTGCAATGTAGTTTTTGATGCTGAACACCACGCAGTTGACCCGTATTCCAAGTGTGGTCGTATGCTCTGTTGATAAACTTTGCTAAGTATTTTCCCACTGGCTCCCCAAGTGGTTCCAGTTAGCTTTCTCAGGATGGCTAATTTTCCTTCTGGCTTTTGCTACTGCTTTTTTGATGTGTTTTCTCCATGTCAGCCTGTCGTCGAATGTTACACCAAGGTATGTTGGTTCCTTATCTTCTCTTAGGGGTGTTCCTTATCTGAATGATCCCTGCCTTTTGTTTCGGAGAAAGAGTAAATAGAGTGGTGCTGCACTTGTCAGTGTTTATGCTGATACACCATCTATCCGCCCATGCAACAAATGTATCTACAGCTCTCTGTAGCAATATGGTGGCCACTGATGCATGTTCATTTGCGCTCCACAAAACCAGGTCATCAGCGTACATTGCCGCTTTAATTCCATAGGGTAGATTAGCAACAAGATCATTGATGAAGATTAGAAAAAGAGTTGGGGACAGGACTCCGCCCTGGGGAACACCGTGACGCAATAGTACTTTCTTGCTCTTGAGACCGTCTATCTGTACTCGGGCTCTTCTGTTGTGCAAGTATGCTTTACCCATTTGTACATTCTTCCATTGACTTTACAGTTTCTCAGTTTCTTCATCAGACCTTCTTTCCAGACTTTGTCAAAGGCTTTCTTCAGATCTATCCAAGCCGCAAGTACCAGCTTCTTCTCTTGGAATGCATCCTCAACTTCTTGAGAGAGGTAGGTTGTCTGATCTTCCGTAGAGTAGCACTGCCTAAAGGCAGCCTGTTGTGGCACAAGGATGTTTTCACTTTCAATGTACCACTGTAGTCTGTGATTGATGACGCGTTCCATTGTTTTGCAGAGACAACTGGTGAGGCTAATGGGTCTGTAGCTGGAGGCAATGGAACTGTCTTTCCCAGATTTTAGGAGGGGTATCATGATTGCTTCTCTCCAGGCTTGTGGAACACTGCCTAAGGTCCATGTGTTATTAAAGATCTGTAGCAGCTTTGCTTTGGCCTCTGTTCCTAGGTTCCTGATCATTTCATTGGAGATACCATCAGCTCCTGGTGATTTTCTCATTTTCAGTTTGATATGGCTAGCTCCAGTTCACTGAATGTGATAGGTGTCCTCCATAACCTCATGTACAATTTCCTTCTGTCCTGTATTTTGCCATTTCTCTCGAATCTCCTTGTTGTTTCTCTGGACTAATTTCGATATTGTTATCTTGTGCGAATGAGTCCGCAAAATTGTCAGCTGCTTGCTTTCCTGTTAAGATGTTTCCGTCTTTATGTAGCTGCAATTTTTGAGTTTCTCCCTGTGCCCTCATCGTTAAGCTGTTTTACTAGCCTCCATAACTTCCTTGTGTCTCTTTCAAAGTTCAGTGACTCTGTTTTCTCCTGCCAGCTTTTCCGTCTAGCCTGCAGTTGGGCCCTTTGAAATTTGGCTTTTGCGTGCTGATATCTATTGTGGTGCTCTTGGCTGGGATTGGCCTCTGCTTGCTTTTCTACATACATCCACATCATTATGCAACTGTTCCAGTTCACTATTCCAGTAGGGTTTATAATGTTTACGGGCTCCTCTTGGTATTGTTTCTCGTGCTGCCTGTAGTATGCATTTCCCAAACTCTTCAACTACTTTATTTATGTCCTTCTCAGTGTTCAGGTTTTAACCAGTATGCTGGTAGCGATGCTTGTACATTGCCCAGTCTGCTTTCTTGTAGTTCCACCTCGAGAGGGTGCTGCTTTCACTTACAACTCATTTTCTACAGTTAGAAAGACTGGCCGATGGTCACTGCCACCAAGTTGTTTCCCAACAATTCGTGTAATGTTCCACTCCAGGTCTGGTGAATAAAACGCCAGGTCAGGTGTAGATGTAGATTGCCATGATCTCGAGTAGAAGGTATGTGGGTCAGACGGCTTGTTAATCAGGATGAATCTATTGTCATCCTGCCAATCTTCCAATCTCTCTCCTCTCTGGTCCATGTGATCATAGCCCCAGCTCTGAGAATGGCTGTTGAAGTCACCACACACAATCATTTTTCTTTTTAATGGTAGTGTGTCCAGTGCCTGTGGGCGGTCATTTGGACAGTAGTAATTGATCAGGTGAAAGTCTGTATTGACTGTTTTAAGTTTAAGTGCCTGATACTCAGCCCCTTCCATGTGAACTTCAATTTGGGAAGCAGGAATGTTGTTTTTGACGAGAGTCAGTATCCCACCCTTACGCCTGTCCTTTCGGTCAGATTGGTAACACTGGTAGCCTCTGATTTTGAAGGCTATATTTTCGTTCAAGGTGAGTTTCTTGCAAGCAACATACACTTACATTTTCATTGGCCATGATGTTTTCTAGTTCTATTCGTTTTTTGGAGATACCCTCTGCATTCCAGTGCATTATTTTAAGGTTTGGTACGGCCAGTCGGTCTATTGTCAGGCCCTCTGGCTCCGCTGGACATCTGAGATGGACCTCCATTATTTGTGGTTAGACCCTTACGGGGCATAAGGCCCGGCACTGCACCTGTCTGTGGGACCAGAGCAGGGTGAGCACCATAACATGTAACAGTTGTCAACATAATTCACGGCGTTATTGCGTGGCAGCCTGATTTCTGTGGTGCGCCTCCTGGCTGGCTGCCTCCGTCTTCAGCACCTATCTTTTGCAAGAGTAGACTATGGTCTTACTCGACACACGAACACATAATTTTCCTTTTACTAGAATTTCAAAACTAAAAACTTTACTTGGAAATTGATGGGCGCCACCATTACTAATAACATTAGTTATGAACAGTATGATATTCGATTTAATAATGAAGCCCGCCAATTTTGAAGATGGGGGTTCGAAATGTTCTTAAACATATGAAAGCTGTCAAACCCCCGGTTCAGATAATATCACAACAGAAATGATTAAAGCTTTAGAAGAATATGGACTAGAGCAAGTCACCAGACTGCTGAACTCTTTATATGATACCGGACATATACCTTCTGAATTATGTAATTCTGAATTTATTGCAATCCCAAAGAAATCAGGAGCCTTGGAATGTGATAATAATGAGTCACATCACAAAGATTTTGCTACGAATTATCATGCAAAGAGTGAGGAAGAAAATACAACCTGAAATAGGGGAAGAACAATGTGGGTTTGTAGAAGGAAAGGGTACAGTAAATGCTGTGTATATGCTGCGTTCAGTTATTGAACGTTCTATAGAAGTAAACAAAGATATACATCTTTGCTTTATTGACTACACAAAGGCTTTCGATAGAGTAAGACATGTCAACATGGTAGATATGCTTGCAGATCTACAAATTGACAGGAAAGACATTAGACTTATAAAAAACATATATTGGAAACAACAAGCTGCCATAAGGATTGATAATGAAGTGGGACAATATCAGACTATTAAGAGAGGTGTTAGGCAGGGATGTGTAATGTCTCCAGATCTTTTTTTCCCTATACAGTGAAAATATTTTCAGAAATGTAGAAGATATAAATGGAATCAGCATTGGAGGACGAAACATCAATAACATTAGATGATACAGTATTGATTGCAGACAATGAGCAGGATCTGCAACAATTAGTAGATGCGGTTGTTGCACACAGTGAACAACTGGGATTAGAATTAAATTGTAAAAATACACAGATTATGTTCGTCACTAGGAAGAACGAAATACCACAATGTAATATACAAGTAAATGGGAATATTCTTCAACAAGTGAATCGGTACAATTATCTCGGAACAGTCATAACATCTGATGGGTATTTACCTTATAGAGATTAGAACAAGAATCGCCATGGCCAAAGCAAGATGAAAAACATACTGACCAATAAAAAGATGTCAAAAGAAACGCGAAAAAGAGTGTTGAGGTGCTACATAGAGCCTGTTCTTTTGTATGGATGTGAAACTTGGACAATGAGCAGTCAAGCTGAAAACATCTGATGTCTGTGGAAATGTGATTTCTAAGGAAAATGCCATGTCCAGACAGAAAAATCAATGACCGAGTACTACAGGAGACAAATGAAAATCGTAAATTGATTAGAGAAATTAAATGTAGACAGTCAAAATATTTTGGACATGTTATGAGAAGAAATGGATTGGAGAACTTAGTGACAACTGGCAAGATCAAAGGGAACAGACCAAGGGAAAGACCGAGAAGTAAATACTTGGATGGCTTGGTCACATGGCATGTCGAGACAGAAACACTGAACTGATCCACGATTCTGGTGATCGAATGAAATGGCGAGTCATGACCGCCCACGCTTTCCGGCATGGCATATGATTGATTGATTTATTGATTGATTGATGTCGTCATATCTTATGCCATCTGGCCCTGGAGCGCTGTGTTTTTTAACGTCGAAGCACAGCCTTGATTTCTTTCGTTGACACTGTGTCTTCATCCGAAATGTTCTGGGCATTGCACCTATCTGAGGTGACCTCCTTGGCGAGATTTCGGCCTCTCATGTCTGTCTGGTTGCTTTGATCAAGATAGCTTTCGAGGAGGGCTTTACCCTTTTTCTCGTCGGTCCTCTGCTAGATGAGGACAGCACCATGGAAGTCAGGATTACTCTTATTCTTGACTGCCCCACTCATGCTTTTATGTAGTCGCCAGAACAATTTCAGTGACTTATCTGTGCTTACAGTGTGACATACCTCTGCCCATTTTTCACTTTTAATCCACCTTAACCAGTTTTTTTATGTAGCTTACATTTGTGTGCATCTCTCTTTCTAAGTACGTGAAGTGACTAGGATGAGCAACTCTGTTCTTTTTCGCGGTTTGCAATTCCCTTACAGCACTACGCTTGTCCAGCTAGGCCTTCTCCACCTCAAAATTCCACCAAGGTGGCTGCTCCCAGCTTTTTCTTCCTGCCCTGAAGCTTTCTGCACTTGTCACGTCTTATTTTACTCACCACATCTTGCCCTGTACTGTCATACTGGAATGTCTTGACCGTTGACTTGTGCTGCCTGGTTCTGCCTTTCACCATCAATATGCTGCAAGGGTGGTGGTCGCTGCCATGGTACCCTATGACACCCCATCTACATACTGTACTGAGTGAAGGAGAAACCAGCGCCAGATCAATAACATTGTCCTCGTCACCTGGAGGACCTGCTGTCCTTGTGACACAGCCACTGTTGATACAAACCAGGTCAATGGTTTCAAGTGCAGTCTCGAGCTCCTCCCCCTGTGTGTTGGAGGATCTGCCTTTAGCGTTAAAATCGCCACAGAAAATAACATTCCACTCGTGACCTAATATGTCACTTAAGCACTGCCACTTCTGGGAATTCACACTCGCGTTACGGGCATAAACATTAACCACCACGAATGGTAGACCAGATTTAACTCTAACCGCCTGTATTTGTATGTCGCCACTGTTCCAACTGGACATGTCTAGCTCTGAAGCCACCATACTGTCGCGGATGAGAATAACCATTCGCAGGTCTCGCCTGTTGTAGAAACATTTGAAACCAGCAATTTGGAGCAACTGATCACCCAGTCTCGTCTCCTAGAGTGCTACAATGTCGCTCCTGTATACTAGGTTTTCCAGAATAGGGCCCCGTTGTTTTACGCTAACACAGTTCCAATATAGAATACGAGTATTCCTGAAGCACACACGGTCACACTTGAGTCTAAAACGCCTTGCCCCACCACATCTGCCTTGCCTTTTACAGCCCCCCCCCCCCCCCCCCCGCCGCAACCGTCTTCGTGTTAGGTTGACTACCCTCCGCACGGAGCACAAACGTCGTTCCGCCATGTTGAAAAGAAAAACAAAACGAACAGCACAGAACGCTGCGAGAATTCACTCAAGGATTGCTTCGCTTAGTGAGCGAACTCCGTTGCATCGGCGAAGATCTTGAGAAAGAAACTCCTGATTTTACATCCTGGCGCACAAATTACACGCAAGAGGTGAAAAATCAAGACAAGACAACACGACCATCCTCCGCCCTTTTTGAAAGGAAAGATTCATTCACGTTCCATGATTCACTGCCAAGCAGCAGAAAAGGTTTTATATAACACTAGCTGACCCGGCCCGGCTTCGCCCAGACTCTGGTGGGGAGCATCTCATTTAATTCATATAAGTATTCATATAAGTTCTCGTTCCCGTTACCGACTATCTGTCTGTCTGTCTGTCTGTCTGTCTATCTGTCTGTCTGTCTGTCTGTCTGTCTGTCTGACCCGGCCCGTCTTCGCCCAGACTCTGATGGGGAGCATCTCATTTAATTCATATAAGTAGTCATATAAGTTCCCGTTCCGACTATCTATCTGTCTGTCTGTCTGACCCGGCCCGGCATCGCCCAACTCCTGGTGGGGAGCATCTCATTTAATTCATATAAGTAGTCATATAAGTTCCCGTTCCCGACTGTCTGTCTGTCTGTCTGTCTGTCTGTCTGTCTGTCTATCTATCTGTCTGTTTGTCTGTCTGACCCGGCCCAGCCCATGGTGGAAAGCATCTCATTTAAATTATATAAGTAGTCATATAAGATCCCGTTCCCGACTATCTGTCTGACTGTCTGTCTGTCTTGGGTAAATGTAGGAGGGAGGAGGAAGAGGGAGGTGGAGGAGGGAAGAGGAGGGAGGAGGAGGGAGGAGACAGGAGGAGTAGGGAGGAATAGGAGGGAGGAGGAGGGATTAGGAGGAGGAGGGAGGAGTAGGGTGGAGGAGGAGGCGAGGAGGAGGGAGGAGGAAGAGGGAGGAGGAGGGAGAAGGAGGGAGGAGGAGAACGCAGGAGGAGAAGGGAGCAGGAGGAGGAGAGGGAGGAGGAGGGAGAGGGAGGAGGAGGAGAGAGTAGGAGGAGGGAGGAGGCGGAGGGAGAAGGAAGAGGGAGGAGGAAGAGGGAGAAGGAGGAGGAGAAGGAGGGGAGGAGGAGGAGGGAAGAGGAGGAGGGGAGGAGGAGGAGGGAGGAGGAATGTGAAGGGAGGAGGAGGGAGGAGGTAGAGGGAGGAGGAGGAGGAGGGAGGCGGAGAGAGGAGGAGGAGGGAGGAGGAGGAAGAGGGAAGGAGGAGGAATGTGAAGGGAGGAGGGGGAGGAGGTAGAGGGAGGAGGAGGGAGGAGGAGGAGGTAGAGGGAGGAGGAGGAGGAGGGAGGAGGCGGAGAAGGAGGAGGAGGAAGGAGGAGGGGGAGGAGTGAGGAGGAGGGAGGAAGAAGGAGGAGGAGGGAGGAGGAGTGGTGAGGAGGAGGGAGTAGGAGGAGGGAGGAGGAGAGAGGAGGAGGAGGGGGGAGGAGGAATGTGAAGGGAGGAGGAGGGAGGAGGTAGAGGCAGGAGGAGGAGTGAGGAGGAGGAGAGGGAGGAGGAGGAAGGAGGAGGGGAGGAGGGAGGAGGAGGAGGAGGGAGGAAGAAGGAGGAGGAGGGAGAAGGAGGGATGAGGAGGAGGAGGGAGGAAGAGGAAGAGGGAGGAGGAGGAATGTGAAGGGAGGAGGAGGTAGAGGGAGGAGGAGGGAGGAGGAGAAGGGAGGAGGAGGGATGAGGAGGAGGGAGGAGGAGGAAGAGGGAGGAGGAGGAATGTGAAGGGAGGAGGAGGGAGGAGGAGGAGGAGGAATGTGAAGGGAGGAGGAGGGAGGAGGTAGAGGGAGGAGGGAGGAGGAGGAGGAGAGGGAGGAGGAGGAAGGAGCAGGGGAGGAGGGAGGAGGAGGAGGAGGAGGAAGAAGGAGGAGGAGGGAAAGGAGGGAGGAGGAGGAAGAGGGAGGAGGAGGAATGTGAAGGGAGGAGGAGGGATAGGGAGGAGGGGGAGGGGAAGAGGAAGAGGGTAGGAGGAAGAGTGGAGAGGAGGAGGGAGGAGGTAGAGGGAGGAGGTAGAGGGAGGAGGAGGAGGGAGGAAGGGAGGAGGAGGAGGAGAGAGGAGGTAGGAGGAGGAGGAAGAGGGAGGAGGAGGGAGGAGAAGGAAGGAGGAGGAAGAAGGAGGAGGAAGAGGGAGGAGGATGGAGGAGGGAGAGGGAGGAAGAGGGAGGAGGAGGAAGGAGGAGGAAGAGGAAGGAGGAGGAAGAGGGAGGAGGAGGAAGAGGGAGGAGGAGGATCGAGGAGGGAGAGGGAGGAGGAGAAGAGGAAGAGGGTAGGAGGAGGAGGGGAGAGGAGGAGAAGAAGGGAGAAGGAGGGAGAAGGAGGAGGAGGGAGGAGGAGGGGAGAGGAGGAGGGAGGAGGCAGAGGGAGAAGAAGGAAGGAGGAGGAGGAAGGAGGGAGAGGAAGGAGGGAGAATGAGGAGGGGAGGAAGGAAAGGGAGGTGGAAGAGGAGGAGGAGGGAGGAGGAAAGAGGTAGGGGGAGGAGGAGGTAGAGGGAGGAGGAGGAGGAAGGAAAGGGAGGAGGAAGAGGAGGAGAAGGGAGGAGGAGGGTGGAGGGAGGAGGAGGAGGTAGAGGGAGGAGGAGGGAGGAGGTAGGAGGAGGAAGAGGGAAGAGGGAGAAGAAGGGAGAAAGAGGAGGGAGGATGATGAGGGAGAAGGAGGCAGGAGGAGGAGGAGGGATGCATTAGGAGGAGGAGGGATGAGGAGGGAGAGGGAGGAGGAGGGAAGATGAGGGAGGAGGCGGAGGGAGTAGGAGGGAGGAGGATGGAGGAGGAGGGGAGAGGAAGAGGGAGAAGGAAGAGGGAGAAGGAGGAGGGAGGAGGGAGAGGGATGAGAGGGAGAAGGAAGAGGAGAAGGGTGGAGGGAAGAGGTAGAGGGAGGAGAAGAGAGGAGGAGAGAGTTCGCCATTCCGAATTCATACTCGTCTAGTTCTTCCCTTCTACACGACTGTAGATAACTTCCTTACACATAAAAAGATGAATTGTTATTGATATTGCCGTGGCATGGAGGAATATCAGCAGCAGAGTTGATCCAAAAAACCAAAGACTGAGATCTACGGAGAGCCATGAACGCCTACGCCAGCCGGCACGGCACTTGATGATGATGATTGCCGTGTGACGATTCTGTGTAGTCACGTCATTTTCTTCCCTTTCCCTAGCGTTTTGGTTCGGGGATTCTTTCATCATCATCATCATATATTTATGTACGTATTTTGGGAGGGGGAGGAGGGAGGAGGAGGAAGAAGAAAAAAAAACTATGACAGTTGACAGCTCTGGAATGAAAGGAAGGTGTGTAGTAAATTTCATCTCAATCGGATGGGCCGTTCGCGAACAAATAAAGGACATACATATTTACATATTTACATATTTACATACATACACTTTGTTTTATAGATATAGATTTCCCAACTGTTTTACTCCCATTCATTCATTGGCACCTTGCCGTCTTGACAGACGATAGTTTGTGCTTTAAAAAAAAAGGTATAATAACTACTACCCATGGCGGTAGCGAATGTGACTGATAAGGCCAATACGCGCTTTAAATGTTCGTCCACAGTGGATGCATGTGAACACATGGTCATTTCCACCATCATGCACCAACACGTTAAGCGGTGACTTGCTCCCAATTTGCATTATCAGTGCCCGTATCAATCATGTCACTCTTACACACATCTTTGTATCGTAATAGATGCCTGTCCTGAGAATTCTTACCCATCTGTTATTCACCAAAAAAGATGTCCTTTGGTATTCTACCATCATCCACGTTTCTCTTGGTGTGAGTGAGTTGTCCAGGCTTCACTGCTATAACGAAGAGTACCAAGGAAACAGGCTTTATAGACAAGGACTTTTATTTTGGCAGTAAGCTTCCTGTTCTCCCAGACTCTTTTTTCTTAACTTGTTCATTGTTGTTTCTGCCTTACCAATCCTGATGTTGATTTCCTCATCTAGGGATAATTTGCTATGTAAAACTGATCCTAGATATGTAAAATGGTCTACTATCTCTAGTTCGGTGTCGTCAATAATGATTGATGGTATCCCATGTGCACCTTGAGACATAATCTGTGTCTTCTTTTTGCTAATTGTTAAACCAAATTCAGAACAAGCATTGGAGAATACAGATAGTAAAGATTGTAATTCTTCTTCAGATTGATTGATTGATTGATTGATTGATTTAGGAACCGACATCACAGCATTCGGGACATTCCCATAAGCGCTCCGTCCCCATCCCCAGCAGCCAGCGAAGAGTTCCAACACTAATAGTTCCAGCAGCAATCTGATTATATGTCCGTCTCGCCTTTCCTCTGAGCGTCGAGCGTCGGCCAGATCCCCTCGTCACACCTCGCTGTCTCATTCTTACCAGACTATGGTGATCCATCTGCTCCTCCGAGGTGTACACGTGCTCCCACAAGGCCGCAACCACGTCTGCCTTGTCATGCATCAATACTCCACCAAGTTTTGCCGAGCCAGCCAATCTGTCCGCCTGTTCATTCCCGAGCACACCGGCATGCCCAGGAGAAAAGATCCAGGTGATGCTTGCTACCCGTGACCTCCGAAGCGAAGCAAGCCACTCTGCAGAGTGGGTCGTAACTTCAGTATCATGCGTAATCTGTTGTGTCATGTTCTAAGGCGCAGAATAATGACTTGTTCTGGTCTGTCCATAATGTGGTAGTCGTCTTGAGCAGGTTTTGGTGGCCTTCTGACTGATTTTATCATTCTTTTCTTTTGGTGATATGTAATGGGCACATCAGGCTGTTCTTCTTTTGCTCCTTGCTTAGTCAGTTGATCAGCTCTGTCGTTTCCGCGTACTCCACAGTGGGATGATATCTACTGTATGGTGACCTTATGCTGACTGCTAAGTTCAGAAAGTAGTGCCCTTAGTACTGGCAATTTCCCAGACATGAGCGCCTCGAGTACTGATTTTGCATATGACAACAGCACCACAGGTTGTGTACCATGGTTGGTATTTAGTAATTTCTCTGTTGCTATCTTGATTGCCTCAATTTCAGCATCATAGTTATGGCAGTACTTTCCTGTTGGAACTCTGGCCGTGTCCCTAGTATTATTTGGGTATTCTATGTACACTCCCGCTCCTCCATTTCGGACAGCATTTTGTGCTGATCCATCTGTGTAAACTTGGATCCAGCGATCCTGTGGGTATTCGTCATCAAGGAAGCTGAGAGTGGCTGTTCTGCGCTGTACACTGTTCTGTTCTTCCTTGTCAAATATTCCTCGCACTTTAGTCTGGATTTGTAGTGATAGTCTATGTGCATCTTTCCATGGAGTTCGCTCTGGAATAGTTGTCAGGGGATACCAACTGTGGGCAGATCGGTGGTTTCTCTGCAGAGTCGTTTCGCCTGGTGGATAAAACTACTTCTTTTCAACCGCCCCATAGCTAAGTTTTCAAATCGGTTCTTCATAGGGTGGCCTGGCAAGCTGAGGAACTTTTCTGCTTGTATTAGTGTTTTCGTATCTCTGCGCTCTCTAAGTGCTTGGATCCTCCCCATTTTCTCCATTGCTACTATAAGGGTTGATCTCATCCCTCATGTGGTGACTCTCAGAGCTTGATTCTGCACCCTGTCCAGCTCTTGTAGTGTGGTTTTTGATGCTGAACACCACGCAGTTGACCCGTATTCCAGGTGTGGTCGTATGCTCTGTTGATAAACTTTGCTAAGTATTTTCCCACTGGCTCCCCATGTGGTTCCACTTAGCTTTCTCAGGATGGCTATTTTCCTTCTGGCTTTTGCTACTGCGTTTTTGATGTGTTTTCTCCATGTCAGCCTGGCATCAAATGTTACTCCAAGGTATGTTGGTTTTTTATCGTCTCTTAGGGGTGTTCCATTTATCTGGATGCTCCCTGCCTTTTGTTTCGGAGAGAGGGTAAATAGAGTGGTGCTGCATTTGTCAATGTTTATGCTGACACACCATCTATCCGCCCATGTAACAAAAGTATCTACAGCTCTTTGTAGCGATATGGTGGCCTCTGATGCATGTTCATTTGTGCTCCACAAAACCAGGTCATCAGCGTACATTGCCGCTTTAATTCCATGCGGTAGATTAGCAACAAGATCATTGATGAAGATTAGAAAAAGTGTGGGCGACAAGACTCCGCCCTGGGGAACACCGTGGCGCAGTAGTACTTTCTTGCTCTTGAGTCCGTCTATCTGTACTCGGGCTCTTCTGTTGTGCAAGTATGCTTTCACCCATTTGTACATTCTTCCATTGACTTTTAGTTTCTCAGTTTCTTCATCAAACCTTCTTTCCAGACTTTGTCAAAGGCTTTCTTCAGATCTATCCATGCCGCAAGCACCAGCTTCTTCTCTTGGAATGCATCCTCAATTTCTTGAGAGAGGTAGGTTGTCTGATCTTCCGTAGAGTAGCACTGCTTAATGCCAGCCTGTTGTGGCACAAGGATGTTTTCACTTTCACTGTACAACAACAGTCTGTGATAGATGATGCGCTTCATTGTTTTGCAGAGACAGCTGGTGAGGCTAATTGGTCTGTAGTTGGAGGCAATGGAACTATCTTTCCCTGATTTTAGGAGGGGTATCATGATTGCTTCTCTCCAGACTTGTGGAACACTGCCTAAGGTCCAGGTGTTATTGAAGATCTGCAATAGCTTTGCTTTGGCTTCTGTTCCTAGGTTCCTGATCATTTCATTGGAGATACCATCAGCTCCTGGTGACTTTCTCATTTTCAGTTTTGATATGGCTAGCTCCAGTTCACTGTTTGTGATAGGTGCCTCCATGACCTCATGTAGTATGTCATTCTGTCCTGTATGTTGCAATTTCTCTCGAATCTCTTGTTGTTTCTCTGGACTAATTTCGATATTGTTATCTTGTGCGAATGAGTCCGCAAAATGGTCAGCTGCTTGCTTTCCTGTTAAGATGTTTCCGTCTTTATGTAGTGCAATTTTTGAGTTTCTCCCTATGCCCTCATCGTTAAGTTGTTTTATTAGTTTCCACAACTTCCTTGTGTCTTTTTCAAAGTTCAGGGACTCTGTTTTCTCATGCCAGCTTTTCCGTCTAGCCTGCAGCTGGGCCCTTTGAAATTTGGCTTTTGCGTGCTGGTATTTATTGTGGTGCTCTTGACTTGGGTTGGCCTCTGCTTGCCATCTACATACTTCCACATCATTATGCAACTGTTCCAGTTCACTACTCCAGTAGGGTTTATGTTTACGGGCTCCTCTTGGTACTGTTTCTCGTGCTTCCTGTAGTATGCATTTCCCAAACTCTTCAACTACTTTATTTATGTCCTTCTCAGTGTTCAGGTGTCTAACCAGTATGCTGGTGCGATGTTTGTACATTGCCCAGTCTGCTTTCTTGTAGTTCCACCTTGAGAGAGTGCTGCTTTCACTTACAAGCCCATTTTCTACAATTAGAAAGACTGGCCGATGGTCACTGCCACCTAGCTGTTTCCCAACAATTCGTTTAATGTTCCACTCTAGGTCTGGTGAATGAAAAGCCAGGTCAGGTGTAGTTGTAGTGTGCCATGATCTCGAGTAGAAAGTATGTGGGTCGGACGGCTTGTTAATCAAGATGAATCTATTCTCATCCTGCCAGTCTTCCAGTCTCTCTCCTCTCTGGTCCATGTGATCATAGCCCCAGCTCTGTGAGTGACTGTTAAAATCGCCACACACAATCATTTTTTTCTTTTAAAGGCAGTGTGTCCAGTGCCTGTGGGCGGTCATTTGGACAGTAGTAATTGATCAGGTGAAGGTCTGTATTGCCTGTCATAAGTTTAAGTGTCTGATACTCAGCCCCTTCCATGTAAACTTCAATTTGGGAAGCAGCGATGCTATTTTTAACAAGGGTCAGTATCCCACCCTTTCGTCTGTCTTTTCGGTCAGATCGGTAACACTGGTAGCCTCTGATTTTGAAGGCTATATTTTCGTTAAGGTGAGTTTCTTGCAAGCAACAAACGCTTACATTTTCTTGGGCCAAGATGTTTTCTAGTTCTATTCTTTTTTTGTTGACACCCTCAGCATTCCAGTGCATTATTTTAAGTCTCCTAGCAGTTGTCGACATATTTCTTAGCGTGGTTGCGTGGCAGCCTGATTTCTGTGGTGCGCCTCCTGGCTGGCTGCCTCCGTCTTCAGCACCTTTACTTTGCTAGAGTAGACTGTGGTCTTACTCGACAAACGAAGTATGGCAATATCGGCCTATCAAGAGAGTTATGAGACAGGGATGTGTAATGTCTCCAGATCTCTTTTCCCCGCCGATGGCCACGTCATAGTATCATGAAGTATTTTCCTTTCACTAGAATTGCAAAACTATAAACTTTACTTAGAAATTGATGGGTGCCGCCATTAGTTAGTAACGTGACGTAAACAGCCTATCCTCGGTTGCAATGCAATATCGATACACACATCTGATCAAAAGAACAGGCCAGTAACGCCGATTATACACATTCCAGATCCCAAACGGAAACACCCACATATTGATGTATCAGAAATGGTAAAATTGAACGTTGGAACATCAAACCTTCATCGCGAAAAATGTATCAATGTTATTGGGAAAATACTCAATTCATGGGTGCCGCCATTTGCACCCTGGCGTCATTCATCACTTTGTTAATAATATTAATACTGGGGCTAGATTTGTGTTTTGCTATGTAGATTCTCTTTGGTCTCAGTCTAACCCTTGCAACAACCGAAGAATGATCCGTATCACAGTGAGCACTGTGATAACTTTGAGTTAATGATGTTTGGTTCAAATGTTGCAGTCAAGCTGATGCCAATGGCCGGATCATGGATGTTTCTATGTGACCTTATGCAGTTGTTTTGTTTTAAAAAAGGAGTTTGTAATACATAGGTCACTTCTGGTGCAATGCTCTAGTAGCCTTTGCCCATTTTCATTCATGCGACCGATGTTGTATTTTCCAAGGCACACTGGCCATGAACTCGAGTCCTTGCCCTCTCGAGCATTGAAATCACCGAGCATATAAATGTAGTCGGATTTTGGAACTGCCTTCATCACAGAGTCTAACTCCTCATAGAACTAATCCTTCATATCATCAGGGGAGGTGAGAGTCTGTGCACATGCAGTGATAATGGTGGCAAAACCACAAGAGGTTACCAGGCGCAAGGGATAATAGTCTTTCATTACCTCCATCTGGAATTTCAATCATTCCCAGTAGCGAATTCCTCACTGCAAAGCCCACACCATGTTGCCTTTTTTTCTGCCAGCTCTCTACCCTTCCAAAAAATAGGTGTAATTGTTTTCCCTGAGTGATCCTTCCTCAGCGATTCGAGTCACTTGCAGGCCAGCAATATCAATATTAGGACGATTGAATTCGGCATCAATCACAGCTGTTTTTCTCACATTATCAATATTCGTCAAGCCAGTGGAAAATCCTGGATACATGGTTCTTATGTTCCACGTTGCAAGCCGTAGCTTGAGGTTTCTATGTTTTCTTTTTAGTACCTGGTGCATTGGTTTTACAGCCTGTGTTTCATATTTTGTCCTAGCCCCAAGCACCCATTGAAGCAGGCGGGCGGTAGCTGATCAGTGACACCTGTAGGTGTCTCCCATCGTCAGAGGCAACCCGTGGCGCCCCATGTCTACACCAATTGACAAGGACTTATAACCCGTAAATGCTACCTCCCTCTTTGATTCCGAGACCGGTTAAGACAGGGATGGAGTTAAACCTCTCCATAGCACAAAACCTGGGCTAAAATATAGAGACCATGTGTTGCCCATGCAGCATGATCCCTCTCTCGGTCTGCCTATTTCACTTCAGAGGAATGGTAACACCAATACATCTGGAATAAGACAAGCTGCAGAAGCTGCCGGATCAGCAAAGCAATGCTCTAACTGTCCGCCTGTCGGAGCTTCGATCCTAGACGAGCTGCCAACCAAGGCTTAGGGCCTGGTCTGCCCTGCCATGACATTTTGTCTTTAGGTTGCATTTCCTCGCACCAGGATAAGGCTTGTACCCTCACAATTACGCTCTTCCGCCCAAAGCCGTTGGCACAATGTGGGGTGTCGGGTTTAGTAAGCGCCGTCCAACGTTCGGCGCTAATAGAAAGCAGGTAGTACTGTCTGCCGTCATTACGGTAGCTCAGTCATATCTGACTAAGACCTGACCCCAATCTTCTTCTTCCATTCAACGGAGTGATTTATTGCATGAAATACTTTTCATTTTCAGAAATACAGCTTTTGCTTGACCTATTCTGCTCTTGCCGGTCTCTGTGGCGAAGGATATACTGAAGCTGTTCGTAATCCCGTACACCCCCGCATTCGAAACACATCTGTGCGATTTGGCAACTGACCGCGTTGCGTTGGTTTTGCGTTGGTTTCGAAAGCAGTGGTAAACTGCTGAACGTAAACTTACCAAGAGATCACAACGCCAGAAATGTTGGTGTTGACTGCGATGTTATGCAAAGGATATGGGGGGAAAATATGCTCTTAATGTATGCCACGCCTTTTCCATTGTATGTTACATTTTAAATACTGGTGTTATATTTTCATGACATGAATACCTTAGTCGGTCAACCCAAATTGTATCTGACATATGTATTCTTTTGATTGTCTTTATTTCTAGACTCCAGCAGCGAGAAATGTGGTTACATACACCTGCTGTCCGAACGAGCCCTACATAGACCTCACCTTCTTCATCATATTCCAGAGGAGATCTGCCTTTTACAACTATATTCTTGTCCTGCCTTGTATTTTACTCACCTCCCTAACACTGGTTTTATTCTGGATACCACCGGAATCACCCGCTAAACTCATGCTAGGTATGTAGGCAAATTTAGTTTAGACATGTTTGTTGCTGTTCAAAGAGATTTTCATTTCTTATTTTGTCTGTTTAAAAAAAAAAACACCTTTTACAGGCTTGAAGGCACACTGGGCTTATTGTCCCAAGCCCACATTTTATAATCGAATCAGCTCTCAGCGGATGATGTGGTCGATATTGTGCAGGCCGCCTTTACTTCCCAAGATATTCCATGGCACCCGTTTTAGGCTGGGTAACCTCGCAGCCCAGGTCAGTTGTACACATTTGAACCTGCCCTTATGCAGACTCGAACCCATGTACACTAGGCCGACACAAAGCATTTAGCCTTATACTACTGCAGCTGCCATGTGACACCAAACATTGAGCCTTATGCTAGCGATCATTGAGCCTTAAGCTACTGCCGTGTGACAGCGAGCATCGAACCCTATGCTACTGCCGTGTGACATCGAGCATTGAGCCCTATGCTACCGCGTCTGCCGTGTGACAGTGAGCATTCAGCCCTACGCTACTGCATCTGCCATGTGACAGCGAGCATTAAGCCCTATACTACTGCAGCCGCCATGTGACAGCGAGCATTCAGCCCTACGCTACTGCATCTGCCATGTGACAGTGAGCATTGAGCCCTATGCTACCGCGTCTGCCGTGTGACAGCGAGCATTCAGCCCTACGCTACTGCATCTGCCATGTGACAGTGAGCATTGAGCCCTATGCTACTGCCGTGTGACAGCTAGCATTAAGCCCTATACTACTGCAGCCGCCATGTGACAGCGAGCATTGAGCCCTATGCTACTGACACTGTGATCTGCTAGAATCAGTACACCAGAAGATCACCAGTCTTAGATCAAAGTACAGCTTTCTCAGTAGGACTGACTCATCGTGATCATCCAGTACGTTGCCGGCTGGCGTGGGCGATCATGCCTCTCCACAAATTACAATCTCCGACGTCGTGGATGAATTCGTGTGTTGATTACCCTTCCTGTCATGACAAAAGAATGTCAAGAATCACCTCACGCTGTCTTCCCCGGATCTCTCTTTCCGCAAATCTTTCCGGTTGTCACAACATGTTTCGGTTTTTGTCTTCCCATACCGTGGCCAAAAAATGATGATTGTCTCTTTCTGATGTTTGTGATAAGTTGTTTTTGCGACTCAGCTTCTCTTAAAACGTCCAGATTGCTCATTTTGCTTATTCTGTAACAAACTCGCGTCTGTCAAGACGACAAGGTGCCAATGAATGAATTCTGTCCTCACTATCTGAAAATAACAAGGGCTGAGCAATTGTATTTTCCTAAGGGAAAGTAAAGGACTAAAGAAGATTGGCTGCCCACCAACTCTTCTGTCCATTGTGGAATCGTTCCACACAGGCATGAAGGGTATAATCAAGTTTGATGGCTCAACTTCAGAAGAGTTTGAAATCAAGAGTGGAGTTAAGCAAGGTTGTGTACGATCCCCCACCCTCTTTGGGATATACTTTTCACTTCTATTGCAATATGCCTTTCGTGATCAGGATGACGGTATATACATTCACTCACGCTCTGATGGTGGCCTCTATAATGCTCAGAGATTGAAGGCCAAGACCAAAATTAGGAGGGTACTAATCAGAGAGTTGCTTTTTGCGGATGATGCTGCGATTACGACCCACTCTGAGGAAGAATTACAACATCTACTATCTGCATTCTCCAATGCTTGTTCTGAATTTGGTTTAACAATTAACAAAAAGAAGACACAGATTATGTCACAAGGTGCACATGGTGTACCATCAATCTTTATTGACGACGCCGAACTGGAGATAGTAGACCATTTTACATATCTAGGATCAGAGGTAAATAGCAAATTATCCCTCGATCAGGAAATCAACATCAGGATTGGCAAGGCAGCAGCAACAATGAACATGTTAGCAAAAAGAGTCTGGGAGAACAGGAAGCTTACTGCCAAAACAAAAGTCCTCGTCTACCAAGCCTGTGTCCTTAGTACTCTTCTTTATGGCAGTGAAACCTGGACAACTTACTCACGCCAAGAGAAACGTTTAAACAGCTTTCATATGCGGTGTCTGCGAAGAATACTTGGTATTAAGTGGCAAGACAAAATCACAAATACTAAAGTATTGGAAAGATCAGGTTGTGTGACGGTGTATTCCATGCTCAGTCTTCGTAGACTTAGATGGATAGGGCATGTTAGGAGGATGGATGATGGTAGAATACCAAAGGACATCTTTTTTGGTGAATTACAGACGGGAAGGAGATCTCAGGGTCAGCCGCTACTACGTTACAAAGATGTGTGTAAGCGGGACATGATTGATACAGGCATAGATAATGCACATTGGGAGCAAGTCGCCGCTGAACGTGTTGCATGGAGGGCAAGTATCAGAAATGGAATAAAGACAAAGGAGAAAATGATTGCAGATAAAGCACACACAAAGCGTGAGAGACGTAAGATGGTCACAATGGTGGAAATGATCATGTTTTCACATGCATCTACTGTGGGCAAACATTTGCAGCAAGAATTGGCCTTACCAGCCACACTCGCCACCGCCATGGGTCGTAGTTATTAAGCCTTTTTGAAGCACCATGTACCAAACTATCGTCTGTCAAGACGGAAAGGTGCCAATGAAGGGAAAGTAAAGTGAGCCTGGATGTCTATTTAAGAACATGGTGTTAGGCCTTCATGTGTTGGAGATTGAGAACATGGTGTTAGCCCTTGTATGTTGGAGATGAGAACATGGTGTTAGGCCTTCGTGTGTTGGAGATGAGAACATGGTGTTAGGCCGTCGTGTGTTGGAGATTGAGAGCATGGTGTTAGGCCGTCGTGTGTTGGAGATTTGGAGCATGGTGTTAAGCATTCGTGTGCTGGAGATGAGAACATGATGTTAGGCCGTCATGTGTTAGAGATTGAGAACATGGTGTTAAGCCTTCGTGTGCTGGAGAACGAACGAACGAACAATCTTTGATTGAGAGCATGGTGTTAGGCCTCGTATGTTAGAGATTGAGAAAATGGTAAGGGTCCCTTGGGTCCTAACTAATTAGTAAATGAAGTCCGCCTCGGGGGTACAACGGTCGTATTTCCTTCTATGTTTGTTATCCCGCTCAGACATTTGAATTTGGCGGGAATTTTTGGTACTTCCAGAGTCACTTCCGGTTGTCATTGGTACTTCCGGTTGACTACTTCCGGTCCATGGTGTGTGTGTGTATGTGTGCGGGGTAGACCGCTGTAAGTGGCACGAGGGAATATGCCCCTACCCCGGATATTAGCCCCTGCCCCTAGAGAGGAGCCATCATACTCACATCGAGATATGAAGAATGGTAAACAGCAAGGCCCTGGCCAGTTCAAGAGGCAATACTAGACTCTGATCTTAGCCAAAAGACCGAAAAGATTTGAGCAAAATGACGATTGGGCATATTCAGCTTTAGGAAATAGCCTGAAGTCAGATTATGCTAAATAAGTAATAGCGATGATGTATTATATCATAAATAAGAAAACGTAATAACACATAGAATTGATTTATTCTTAGAGAAAATAACACTAAAGACCTGTATCAAAATTATACATTAAATTGAAATAACATAGTTAGTGAATCGTGTGTAATAATCATGAAAATAATTTTGTTTAAATAACGCGAGTTATTTCCCTTTGCATATTTTGGAAATAATTGTGCCCTTTGATACCGGCAAGCCCGGGGCATGTCTTCTGCGTTTAGTGTAATATCGTAGTAACCGATTAACGCAGGGTAGCGAAATTTGGAATATAGCGGTTATAAATGACACTGAATCGATTCAGCACATCGCCTAAAATGTAAACAAATATTCTAAGGCCCTTTGCTTGAGTGCCAATGAAGTAATCACATGAAAACGTTGAGTAAATGGTAACACAAAACTACAATTCATGTCAGAAATTGTACGTAACGAAAGGCAAGATTTTTATCGGTATGCGTAGGTTTTGACAAATTTGTTTTAGTTTGCAGTAATCTCGCAAAACAAGCGTTAACAGTTATGCACCCGATAGTGATAAAAGAGATTATACAGACATCAATGATATCACACCACACGGGAATCTTGTAAAAGTCAAAAGAGGTCTGACGTGCCTTTACTCACATGTGTGTGAGTCCATTCCGATAGTTTGACATAATTAGCACATATGTGTGAATGGTAGTAGTACGGGATGTCGTAATCGAGCCATATTTCTGGTTCGCCCCAGAACCCAAAATAATTTCTTATAACGCTTATGTGTCGCCACAACAAGCATTACGAAGCTGAATTTTCAAAGTTCAGGCGGTAGGATACATACCTACTTCCGGTATTATATATGTAAAAAGATAAACTTTAATTATAAAAAGTAATATTGAAATAAAAAATAGAATTTTTGATGTGTAAAGTGAAAAGTGAAAAGAAAAGATGGCGGCAGGGCTAGGAGGTCTATCACTAACAATTCCAATGCATATTTAATGATCCGATCGTCAGAAGGTCTTGTTTTTTCAGTTATATGGCTATTGTATATTATACGAGCGGTTATTACTGTCAGTAGTAGCTGGGACTTAAACAGTGTCATCATACCAATGGCTATGTGGTAGAGACACAAGATTCGTCCTTGGGTTATGTGATGGTGTACAGCCAGTCACACGGTAATGTGTCTAAGGAATACAGCGGACACGTGATTTAATGACTCAACCGGTCAAGGATGGCGCTGCTTCCGATCACATGCATAAGGATACATGCTGAGCACGTGGATAATTGTTACATCATGTCAAGGATGGTGGTGATTTTGATCACATGTATAATGGTACATCCGGTACACATGGGTAATGGTTACAACCGATCAAAGATGGCGCGCATCCGGTCACATGTGTGATGGTACACCCGAGACACGAGGGTAATGGTCACATAGATTAAATATGCTACTGTATCCAATCACAGGTGGGTAAATTGCTACATCCAGACCACGTGCTCACTGGCTAAAGATCGTCAAAGATGGCGCTGGTTCCATTTGCATGTGTAATGATTTCAACCAGACCAAGTGCTCACTGGCTAAAGCCGATCAAAGATGGTGCTGCATCTGATCACACGTGGATAACGGTCACATCCGATCAAACATGGCTCTGCTGCCGATCGCCTGTGTAGTGAATACAACAAGACCACGTGTTCAATGGCTACGAGTGGTCATAAATGGAGTCGCATACAGTCACATGTGGTAATGGCACAGCCAGACCACATGCTCACTGGCTAACGCGAATCAAAGATGGTGCTGCATCCGATCACACGTGAGTAATGGTCACATCCGATCAAATATGGCTCTGCTTCCGGTCGCATTGTAATGAATACAACCAGATCACGTGCTCACTGGCTACGAGTGGTCAAAGATGGCGTCGCTCCGATTACATGCGGTAATGGCTACAACCAGACAACGTGCTCACTGTCTAAGCCCGGTCAATGCTGGCGTCGCAGCCGGTCACATGTGTAATGATGCATCCGAGACACGAGAGTAATGGCTACGACAGGACCACCCGGGGCGCTGATTCCGATCATATGCGTGAGGGCACATATGAGACACGTCGTTAAGAGGGATACTACAGAAAATGATTGTTCTGTCGGCTATAGAGCCAGAAGACCTAACTCATGATGCTCACGATAAATGGGAGTGATTCCACAAAACCGTCAACATTGTATCTGAAGGATAAAATGGTCGCCCTTCTCTCCTGTCCATATCCGTTAGTGTGGCCCACCGAGTAGCACCAAATAACATCCTGATATCAATAAACATAGGAGACTTTCGATTGTAGTATACACAACTATATCCAAGTATCACAGAGTCCGATTAAGCCTTTCAACCAAACTTATAAAAGCTCCGCTAAAGTTATGAAAAGTAGGAAAATTTGTTAACCAAATGTGAAAAGTTTGGTCAAATTTCAACCAAACATAAACACATCACAGCTAACCTTATAAACAGTAGGAAAAGTTGTTAGCCAAAAAATGAAAAGTTTAGCCAAATTTCAACCATACTTATAAAAAATAAAGGGACACCTGTTAACCAAATGTGAAATAGCTTAGGTAAATTTCAACCAAACTTATAAAGTGCTCCGCTAAACTTATGAAAAGTAGAAAAATGTGTTAACCAAATGTGAAAAGTTTCGCCAAATTTCAACCAAACTTACAAAAAGTAGCAAACTTTGTTAACCAAATGTGAAAATTTTTGACATTTGAACAAACGGAAACATATCGCAGCCAAACTTATAAAAAGTAGGAGATCTGTTGACCAAAGGGGATTAACGTTGGCCAAATACAGAAATATCTCGACCAAATTTTCAAATATCCCAAACAAACGTATCAAAAGTAGGAAACTTTGTTATCCAAATGGGAAATATAACTCACGTTGTCATTTCACATCTGCAATAGCGTCAAGTCTCCAACCAACCAAAAGTGTCTGTTATGAAGTCTAGTTTTTCTTAAAACCATGTCTGCCTTATTGACCCCTTTAATACCATCTACCTAACCTTCTAACCGACTTTCAACGTTTCATAACACTTAACACAAATATTCACCATGACTAGACCACAATCGGTTTTCTGCTGACTGGGCATATTTCCTACCTACTTGAGATAATCATCTGTCCCCTATACATAAATAGGTGTACCGACAATGAGCTAGAGAAACTAGCAGACATGTACAACAACAGTATAGGGAGTGCTAACATCAAGGAGGAATGGTTACACAGCTATCTGATTCCCTTGCCGAAGCCTGACAAAGACCACAAAAAAATTCAGGGATATCGAATTATAACCATGCAGAATACAATAGGCAAGCTGCTGGAGAAGGTAATTGCCAGGAAAATATCAAGCCAACTAGAGAGGCAAGATGTTTTCCCACCCACCCTGGGTGGGTACCGTCCAAAGAGAGAAACCTGGACCAATGCAGCAGTCTTTGCCCAGGATGTCTATGAAGGTTTCCACTCAGGCACTGAAACCGTTGCTGCAGCGATTGATCTTGAGGACGCATACAACAGAGTACCACTGGATTTTTTAATGTTTCAGCTTCTCGAACTAAACGTAAGTCCATTCCTCCTTAGTTGGATCGCTGCAGCCCTCTTCCAACGGAAAGTAGTTTTTAGATGTGGCAGTTGGACTTCGGAACCAACAACAATATATCCTGGCCTACCACAGGGATCACCATTATCTCCGGTACTGTTCAATGCCTACACAGTGAGAATCACCAGTGAGCAGATCACTGGACCTGGCAGGACATTGTCGTATGCCGATGATGTTTTAGTGTATCGTCAGGGGAAGGATAGAGAGGAGGTTGCTGTGGAACTACAAACCGAACTCAATCGCATAAGTACTTGGTGTGATGAAGCTGGGGCAATGGTCAACCCAACAAAGGCAACAGTGACTTGGTTCTCGTTGAATAATCATATTGTCAACACTCCAACACCAACTGTAATGCTGTGTTCAGAGACGGTGGAAAGAACGCAGGCAATGAATTACCTGGGGATACGGTTTGATCGAAGCCTTGCTTATAATGTGCACATAGACCAGGTGATAACAAAGGCCAAGCGGGGTTTGGCAGCGATGCGGGTGATGGCGGCAGCAAACTGTGAGCAGCGCCATCTATGTCTTCTGTACGAGGGGTTGATCATGTCTGTTTTGGAGAATGCAATGGCAATCCTGACTCTCAGCCATAAGCAGATAGAAAGGATGGAAAGGATACAGAATGAAGCTATGCGCATTATTCTTGGATGTACAAGAGATACAGCATGCAGGGCGATGCGCTACCTTCTTGGTTTTCCAACCATTGAAGAGAGAATACAAGGATTGCAGGGCACGCGCCTACCTCAGAATTAACGCAAACACACAACATCCACTGCATAGTGAAATTAGGAAGGTGAAGGGCAGCAGGTTAAAAAGAGGACGGTCGTGGATGGGTCAAGCCGAAGACATTCTTCAACAGGTGTGTTCACTTGAGGACTTAGAACCTGGCGAGGAGTGGGTGCGAGTGCCAACAGACTTCTGCACATCCTTTTCAGTTTGCATCCAACTAGATAGAAAATGCAGACAAGAAAATCCGGCTGCTGTTGAGGCTGAAGTACAAGCGTTGATTTTCGAGAATTCGCTAGACGGTGACGCGGTCATCTACACAGATGGGTCGGTCGTCCGACATGTGAGAAGCTCATGGGCCTTTACAGCTCGGGCCGGAGGGAGAATTGTGAAGGAGGACTCTGGTGCTTTCACTGAAACCACAAGTAGCCTGACCATGGAAGTCATGACAGTAAGTAAAGCAATAACATGGCTCGAGACACAGACATTCACTAGGGCTTGTTTCCTTAGCGACTCAATGAACATGATCAAGAGGATAGAGGAGGGGTCGATCCGAAGAGAATGGTTGCTGCCTCTGGAGCTGTCTCGACTGGCAAAGATTAGTTTCATCTTCGTGCCAGGGCATGCGGGAGTACAAGGAAATGAGCGGGCTGACAAGCTCGCAGGTGAGGCTACTGTGGAGGGCGGAAGCGCCATGGACCATGCCGACATTCTGAATGCTCTACGAGAAGACTTTTGCGAGAACCAAGTGATGACTGTGAATCTACAACAATGGCCAGACTGCGAGAGCAGCAAATTAAAAGAGGGGTGGCCAAACAAGAACACTACGCAGGAAGCCAAAGAAGATTTATAAGCCAACACAGAACTGGCGTCGTTAGCCGCTACACGTTGCGGGATTTGCTGAGGAGGGGATCCGAGCACTTATGGACTGAATGGTTCGATGTGCAATGAGGATGATCTGTCGATTAACTAACTAACTAACTATCTGTCCCCTATGCAAACAACAGCTGTATGTCAGAATAATTAAAAGTATCTTATGCAACAAGTCACTTTTAATGAATGAAAGCATAAAATTTCAACAATAAATTTTACAACAATTAACAATTAAATTTCTCTTTATTGTTTCCAATTTGTATGTTTCCCGTAGAAATTTAATTGTTTATTTTTGTACAATTTTATTGTTTAAATTTTATTTTTCATTCAACGATAGTGCTTATTGCATAAGATACTTTTAATTTTTCTGAAATATAGCTGTTGTTTGCAATGGGGACAGACCATTATCTCTAGTAAGTTGGAAATTTGCCGAGTCGGAAAGTTGCATAATTGTCTTACGTGGCCAAGCTTTTCCCTTTTGGTTAACAATATTTCCTACATTTATAATTTTGATCGAGATATTTCTGTATTTGGTCAACCTTTTTCTCATTTGGCTAACAACTTTGTCTACTTTTCTTAAGTTTGGCCGAGATATTTATGTATTTCACCTAAATGTTCCCATTTGGCTAACAGATTTTCCTACTTTTTATAAATTAGCGTTAGCTACTTCTCTCTTGTTTTGATACTTTTTCATACTTGCTTAACAAAGTTTCATACTTTTCATAAGTTTGGCGGAGATGTTTCGTTACTTGGTCAATATTTTTATTATTTCGGTTTAAAACTTGTCTTACTTGGCCAAGCTTTTTCCCATTTGTCTAACACATTTTCCTACTTTTTTATAAGTTTGATTGAGATATTTTTGTATTCGGTCAACCATTTTCCCATTTGGTCAACAAATTTTCCTACTTTTCTTAGGTTTTGCCTAGATATTTCTCACTTTGGCTGATATGTTTTCCTATTTTGTTGACAATTTGTCTACTTTTTATAAATTTGAATGAGATATTTCTCTCTTCTTTCGATATGATTTCTTCACATTTGGTTAACAAAGTTTCCTACTTCTCTTAGGTTTGAACGCTGTGTTTCGTTACTTAGTCAAATATTTTTCCTCTTTGACTAACACATTTTCCTACTTGGTCAATATCTTTCCGATTTGGTTACCAATTTTCCTATTTTTTATAAGTTTGGTTGAACTATTTCTGTATTTGACTGACATTTTTTTCCCATTTGGCTAACACATGTTCCTACTTTTTATAAGATTGTGTGAGATATTTCTCACTTTGGCTGATATCTTTTCACACTTTCTTAACACAGTTTCCTACTTTTCATAAGTTTGGACAAGATATTTCGTCACATAGTCAATATTTTTTACTCTATTTGACTAAACAATTTTCCTACTCGGTTGATATTTTTTCCTATTAGGTTAACAAATGTTCCTACTTGTTTTATGTTTGAGCGAGCTATTTCTGTATTTGACCAATATTTTTAATACTTTGTCTAACATATTTTCTTAAAGTATTGAAGTGGTACATAGAAGTTGTACTTTTGTCTGGCTGTGCAGTGTGATACTGAGCAGGCACACTGAAAACACATATTGATCTTGGAAATGGGTTTCTGCAGAAAGATGTCAAAACACTATGGACACATGGAGAGGTAATGAAAGTGTAGATGTCTCAATTGCTACGTTATAACGTCGCTGGTTATGACGGCGGACACGTGTCATGTCATGTTTCATGCATTTCCTACAGTTGAGTCGGGACAGTTTGTTTTGTTTGTGTGTTAAATTATAAGTCTGTTATCATGCACTAGCCACTCATCACTGTATGACCTGATAGATGTTACGTACAGATAGTCTTTCCCGACTAGCATCAGTGATCACATCACTGCACCATGAGTATGAGAAAGGCTTATTTGGACACTGTGATGCTTGGATATAGTTGTGTATACTACAATCGAAAGTGTCCTATGTTTATTGATATCAGGATGTTCTTTGGTATTACTCGGTGGGCCACCATAATGGATATGGACAAGAGAGAAAGGCGACCATTTTCCCCTTCAGATACAATGTTGACGATTTAGTGGAATCACTCCCATATATCGTTACCATCATGATAGGTCCTCTGGCTCGACAGCCGACAGGACAATCTTTTTCTGTAGTATACGTCTTAACGATGTGTCTCATATGTCCCCTCACGCATATGATCGGAAGCAGCACCCCATGTGGTCCGGTGGTAGCCATTACCCTCGTGTCTCGGATGTAAATATGTGAATGGCTGCGACGCCATCTTGACCGGGTTTCGACAGTGAGCACGTTGTCTGGTTGTTGCCATTACCTTATGTGATCGGAGTGACGCCATCTTTGACCACTCGTAGCCAGTGAGCACGTTGTCTGGTTGTAGCCATTACACAGGCTACCAGAAACACAGCCATGTTAGATCGGATGTGACCATTACCCACTTTGAACGGATGCAGCACTATCTTTGATCGGCTTTAGCCAGTGAACACGTGGTCTTCTTGAAGTCATTTCACATGCGACCGGAAGCAGCGCCATCTTTGACTGGCTTTAGCCAGTAGGCACGTGGTCTGGATGTAGCCATTTACGCACGTGTGATCGGATGCAGCGCCATATTTGATCGGATTTGACCATTACCCTCGTATCTCGGGTGTACTATCACACATGTGACCAGATGCGACGCCATAATTGATCGGTTGTAACCATTACTCATGTGTACAGGTCGTACCATTATACATGTGATCGGAACCACCGCCATTCTTGACCTGATGTAACAATTACCTACATGTTCAGCATGTATCCATATGCATGTGATCGGAAGCAGCGCCATCTTTGACGGTTGAGTCATTAACCACGTGTCCGGCTGTATTCCTTAGACACGTGACCGTGTTACTGGCTGTACATCATCACACAACCCAAGAACGAGTCTTATGTCTCTACCACATAGCCATTGGTATGATGACAGTGTTTAAGTCCCAGCCACTGCTGACAGTAATAACTGCCCTTATAGTATATAATCGGTTACATTACAATAGCCATATAACGGAAAAACTAAGGTCTTATGACGATCGGATCCGTAAATATGCATTCAAATTATTAGTGGTAGACCTCCTAGACATGTCGCGATCTTTACATTTCACTTTACACATCAAAACTACTATTTTTAAATATTACGTTTTATAATTAAAGTTTATCTTTTTACATATACAACACCGGAAGTAGGTATGTGTCCTACCGCCTGAGCTTTGAAAATTCAGCTTCATAATGCTTGTTGTCGCGACAACTAAGCGCTATAAGAAATTATTTCGGGTTCTGGGGCAAACCAGAAATACAGCTCGATTACGACATCCCGTACTACTATCATTCACACATATGTGTTAGTTATGTCAAACTATCGGAATGGACTCACGCACATGTGATTAAAGGCACGTCAGACCTCTTTTTTACTTTTACAAGATACCCAGGTGGTATGATATCATTGATTTCTGTATAATACATATCTTTTACCACTATCGGGTGCATCATTTTTAACGCTATTGCGAGATTACTGCAAACTAAAACAGATTAGTCAAAATACACGCATACCGACAGATTTTGCCTTTCGAGATATACAATTTCTGACATAAATTGTAGTTTTTTATTGCCGTTTTCCCAAATTGTTCATGTGATTACTTCATTGACACCCAATCAACGTGCCTTAGAATATTGTTTACACTTTCGGCGATGTATTGAATCGATTCAAAGTCATTTATAACCGCTATATTCCAAATTTCACTACCATGCGTTAATCTGTTACTGCGATATTACACTCAGCGCAGAAGACATGCCGCGGGCTTGCCGGTATTAAGGGACACAATTAATTCCAAAATATGCAATGTGAAATAACTCGCGTTATTTTTTTTTTACATTTATTTTCATGATTATTACACACAATTAACTAATTATGTTGTTTCAATTTCATGTATGCTTGCTTGCTTGTGTTCGTTGGCTTGAGCTCCAACGCGAAGTCCTGTATGTCGGATGAAGGCATCCTGTTGTCCAACATCAGTGTGATGTCATACAGGACCTGAGGTTTGCTTGAGTATCCGTTGTCCCATGTCTGGCTTATTGGTGTGCAGAATGGTGGTTCCTCGCCGTACAGGCAGACACTCTCCGACTTCGGAGGAATTGGCGATCCTATTGACTTCAGCCAGGACCCCGAAGGGACCTGTTGCCCAGGACGCTCGACGAGGACGCGTCAATAGGTCTTGGCCAGTATATAACCCGGCCCTGGTGCCTTGGAAACACTGGTCTTTAATTATATTTTCTCTCGGAACAAATCAATTTTATATGTTATTACGTTTATTATGTATGATATATTACATCATCGCTAGTATTTATTTAGCATAATCTGGTTTCAGGCTATTTCCTAAAGTTGAATATGCCCGATCGTCATTTTGGCTCAAATCTTTTCGGTCTTTTGGCTAAGATCAGAGTCTAGTATTGCCTCTTGGTCTGGCCAGGGCCTTGCTGTTTACCATTCTTCATATCTCGATGTGAATATGATGGCCCCTCTCTAAGGGGCAAAGGCTAATAACCGGGGTAGGGGCCCATTCCCTCGAGCCTCTCACAGCGGTCTACCTCGCACACACACAGACACACACACCATGGACCGGAAGTAGTCAACCGGAAGTACCAATGACAACCGGAAGTACAAAAAACTACCGCCAAATTTAAATATCTGGGTCATCTGGGGTCAGCTTTTCATGGTTTCCGCTGGGGGCGGGATAACAAACATAAAAGGAAATGGGACCGGCGGACTCCATTTACTAATTAGTTACGACCCAAGGTACTACTCATTGTGTTAGGCTTCCGTGTGTTGGAGATGAGAACATGGTGTTAGGCGTTCTTGTGTTGGAGATTGAGACAGACAATAGTTATTGTATTTTAAAATAGGCATAATAAGCTCTCCGTAGCAAGCACAAACCCTGTTCTGAATTCTGGAGACCATGTGTTGCCCAGGCTTCATGATCCCTTTCTCAGTCTGCCTAGTTTACTCCAGAGGAAAGGTAACACAAATACGTCTGGAACAAGACAAGCTGCATGCCTTGTTGTTGGCTGCTTACAGAATGTGATGATGATGTCTAGACGATGGAGTTCTGGCAAGTGTATCTCATTTGTAAAATATCCTCTCTTCAAATTGGCTGGCACAAAAAGGTGTCGTGCCCATGTTCTTGAAGTATTGGACACAACTCACTGCAGCAACTGACACGTATTGTATTACACTATGATGGAAGACCAATACACACTTCCCAGCTAGCCGTGTCACAAATACACTTACGTTCTGGGCTCTCGTTCACAGACCACTGGAGACTGTACGTATGGTGGTCATCTCTCTCTCTCTCCTCTCTCTCTCTCTCTCTCTCTCTCTCTCTCTCTCTCTCTCTCTCTCTCTGGACGTTTTGGGTAGAATTTGACGGATTGATGCGGATTGACCTTGACCTCGGCTGATTTGCACCCCCCCCCCCCCCTCGGTCATGAAGTTGGGTAGTGTAAGGGGTGATATCTAGGTCATATCTAAGGGCGATAATTCTAAGATTTTATGTTTCTAGGGGCAGATAACTATTGAGTGGGTGTATAAAAATGTTAATTAATTATTAAAAAATAAAATAAAATAAATAAAAATAAAAAATAAATACCGACGGGGTGCGGGGTGGTGGCGAGGGAGTGGGCGCGTAGGGTGAGGCTAGGCGGTTCGGGTTTAAACACTATCATCACAGAGTTACAAATGAAAACCTTAAAATGTAAAGATGGTCGATATTATTGATTTTAGAGGGTATAGCTTAGTGAAATTCGTTGGTGAGGGGTGGGTAGCGGCTATTAGTGATTTGTAGAGTGTCGTAGTGGCCTATACACTTTCATCACACAGGTTAAAAGTGAAAACCTTAAAAAGTAAACATGGCCGATAATATTGATTGCAGAGGATATAGCTTAGTGAAATTCGTTGGTAAGGGATGGGTAGTGGTTATTAGTGTTCTGTAGAGGGTCACCGTGGCGTTTTTACTATCATCATACGGGTTACAAATGAAAACCTTAAAAAGTAAAGATGGCCGATATTAATGATTTTAGCCTTTGTTTAAATATAATGCTAGACACAATAACGTTTAAATATACTACACATTCCGAAGCCTATGACTGACTTATAAAAAACAAGCTTAACGTACTCTGCAGCTCAACTGTGGAACAATCTTCCACAAGAAATCAAAGACATCACCAATCCCTATTCAAATAATCGCAAATTATTCAAACACTATCTCAATACGGATTACCTTCCCCCTTAATAATAGAGATAATAATAATAATAACAAAACCCTAGTATAACAGCCAGTCCCCTTTTTGTAGGCCAGTATATTCCACATGGCTAATAACAAGTGTCAGACCATTATCTAATATTACTGTGTCGTGTAGTTTTGATGTTCGCATTTTGCCCATGCTTTCTTAATGCATTCAAGGATGGCTTCGCTCGATGCACGAACTCCGTAGCACCCGCGCAGATCTTGAGTAGAAACTCCTGGTTTTACATCCTGGCACACCAATTACACGCAAGAGATGAATAAATCCATCCCCTACGTGAAAAAGTTAACGAACACAAAACAACCTTAACAGATAGAAGATAGAAAATGCAGACAAGAAAATCCGGCTGCTGTTGAGGCTGAAGTACAAGCGTTGATTTTCGAGAATTCGCTAGACGGTGACGCGGTCATCTACACAGATGGGTCGGTCGTCCGACATGTGAGAAGCTCATGGGCCTTTACAGCTCGGGCCGGAGGGAGAATTGTGAAGGAGGACTCTGGTGCTTTCACTGAAACCACAAGTAGCCTGACCATGGAAGTCATGGCAGTAGGTAAAGCATTAACATGGCTCGAGATACAGACATTCACTAGGGCTCGTTTCCTTAGCGACTCAATGAACATGATCAAGAGGATAGAAGAGGGGTCGATCCGAAGAGAATGGTTGCTGCCTCTGAAGCGGTCTCGGCTGGCAAAGAGTAGTTTCATCTTCGTGCCAGGGCATGCGGGAGTACAAGGAAATGAGCGGGCTGACAAGCTCGCAGGTGAGGCTACTGTGGAGGGCGGACGCGCCATGGACCAGGCTGACATTCTGAATGCTCTACGAGAAGTGAGACTTTTGCGAGAACCAAGTGATGACTGTGAATCTACAACAATGGCCAGACTGCAGAGAGCAGCAAATTAAAAGAGGGGTGACCAAACAAGAACACTACGCAGGAAGCCAAAGAAGATTGATAAACCAACACAGAACTGGCGTCGTTAGCCGCTACACGCTGCGGGATTTGCTGAGGAGGGGATCCGAGCACTTATGGACTGAATGGTTCGATGTGCGACGAGGATGATCTGTCGACTAACTAACTACCTAACTAACTTTTTAATGCATATCTTTTATATTGTTGCTGTTCTTTGTTAACCTTGAATGATGTGTGAATGAAATAATGTATGAAAGAGAGTGATAGAAGGGCAGAATGTTAGACGTTCCTGCGTGCCCAATTCTTAACCCTTTGAAAATAAAGTTTGTTCGTTCGTTCGTTCTCTCTCTCTCTCTCAATCTGTGTCTTACTGACAATCTACTGAAACCTACGTGTAATATGTGTGCTGTACTCAGGTTGTCTGGTGACACTACTACCTACGTGTAATGTGTGTGCTGTACTCAGGTTGTCTGGTGACACTACTACCTACGTGTAATATGTGTGCGGTACTCAGGTTGTCTGGTGACACTACTACCTACGTGTAATATGTGTGCTGTACTCAGGTTGTCTGGTGACACTACTACCTACGTGTAATATGTGTGCTGTACTCAGGTTGTCTGGTGACACTACTACCTACGTGTAATGTGTGTGCTGTACTCAGGTTGTCTGGTGACACTACTACCTACGTGTAATATGTGTGCTGTACTCAGGTTGTCTGGTGACACTACTACCTACGTGTAATGTGTGTGCTGTACTCAGGTTGTCTGGTGACACTACTACCTACGTGTAATATGTGTGCTGTACTCAGGTTGTCTGGTGACACTACTACCTACGTGTAATATGTGTGCTGTACTCAGGTTGTCTGGTGACACTACTACCTACGTGTAATATGTGTGCTGTACTCAGGTTGTCTGGTGACACTACTACCTACGTGTAATATGTGTGCTGTACTCAGGTTGTCTGGTGACACTACTACCTACGTGTAATGTGTGTGCTGTACTCAGGTTGTCTGGTGACACTACTACCTACGTGTAATGTGTGTGCTGTACTCAGGTTGTCTGGTGACACTACTACCTACGTGTAATATGTGTGCTGTACTCAGGTTGTCTGGTGACACTACTACCTACGTGTAATATGTGTGCTGTACTCAGGTTGTCTGGTGACACTACTACCTACGTGTAATATGTGTGCTGTACTCAGGTTGTCTGGTGACACTACTACCTACGTGTAATGTGTGTGCTGTACTCAGGTTGTCTGGTGACACTACTACCTACGTGTAATATGTGTGCTGTACTCAGGTTGTCTGGTGACACTACTACCTACGTGTAATATGTGTGCTGTACTCAGGTTGTCTGGTGACACTACTACCTACGTGTAATATGTGTGCTGTACTCAGGTTGTCTGGTGACACTACTACCTACGTGTAATATGTGTGCTGTACTCAGGTTGTCTGGTGACACTACTACCTACGTGTAATATGTGTGCTGTACTCAGGTTGTCTGGTGACACTACTACCTACGTGTAATGTGTGTGCTGTACTCAGGTTGTCTGGTGACACTACTACCTACGTGTAATGTGTGTGCTGTACTCAGGTTGTCTGGTGACACTACTACCTACGTGTAATGTGTGTGCTGTACTCAGGTTGTCTGGTGACACTACTTCTAGGTTTACTTCTTGGTGCTGGGAAAACTAGTGTATAGTTGTAAAACTTGCTTTGTATATGTCAAACGAACTAGGTGTTGCCACTAATCTCACCCCTACCTGAATGCAAGTCATTATCCGTCACGTCCAAGCAGCCACCTGTTTGACGTCGATGTATTCTCGTGTGATCTGGAAAGTACAGTCATAGTTAACTCTCTCAAACAGATTGTGTTTTGCGTGTGCTAAACGTATTGACTCTGTCTGTACAATGACACTGCAGAAGCTGCCGGATCTAATTGTTCGCCTGTGTGTGTATGTGTGTGTGTCATGGTTCGCTAGTTCACACGATCATAAGAGTCGTGAATCAGCTCCATGTTGTTGTCTCGAACATACCACTTCTCTACTTTCCCCTTGTTCTTTTCCCCTCAATCGTGCCAGTTGTCACCAAGTTCTTCAGTTTATTTCTTTTCAAAACATGCCCAAAACAAATATTGACTACGTCTAATTTCTCTAATTAATTTTTGGTTTGCATTTGCTTCTTGTGGGAATTCTCATTGGTTTTTCTGTCTGGTAAATTGTATTATTTGTATTTTCCTCAGAAACTACATTTCCACTCCCTTTTGATGTTTTTCAGCTTGTCTGCTCATTGTACACGTCTCACGTCCATACCAAAGTACCAGGTCTATGTAGCATTTTAACACTCTTTTTCTTGTTGCAATTGACATCTTTTTATTAGTCAGTATGATTTTCATCTTGCAAAAGTCTACCTCCGCCTTAGCGATTCTTGTTCTAATTTCTTTAAGACACCTCCCAACAGATGTTATGATTGTTCCAAGATAGTTGTACCGAATTACTGTTTAAGAATATTCCCATTTGCCCATACATTTTTTTAAAGTTGCGTATCCCTTACGGGACGTTGCAGTCAACACCAGCATTTTTCAGCTGTTATTGATGTACTAGGCAAGTGTTACGTTCAGTAGTTTGCCATTGCTTTCTGAACGACCGGCCTCTATACCTTTTTCGAAAATACTAGCATCGCCGTGTTTCGAACCCGTGTTTCACAAACCGCGTTCGCAAGCCCTTAGCCACAGAGACCGGCTTGGACCGGGTTAGAAATGCACTTTATATATATATATATATATATATATATATATATATATATATATATATATATATATATATATATATATATATATATATATATATATATATATATATCGGGTCAGGTCTTAGTCAGATATGACTGAGCTACCGTATGACAGTAGACGGTACTACCTGCTTTCTGTCAGCGCCGAATGTTGGGCGGCGCTTACCAAACCCGACACCCCACATTGTGCCAACGGCTTCGGGCGGAAGAGCGCAGTTGGGAGGGTACAAGCCTTATCCTGGTGCGAGGAAATGCAACCCAAAGACAAAATAGTCATGGCAGGGCAGACCAGGCCCTAAGCCTTGGTTGGCAGCTGGTCTAGGATCGAAGCTCCGACAGGCGGACAGTTAGAGCATTGCTTTGCTGATCCGGCAGCTTCTGCAGCTTGTCTTGTTCCAGATGTATAGGTGTTAACTTTCCTCTGGAGTGAACTAGGCAGGCCGAGAGAGGGATCATGCTGCATGGGCAACACATGGTTTCTTTATTTTAGTCCAGGCTTTGTGCTATGGAGAAGCAATAACTCCATCCCTGGTCTTAACCTGTCTCGGAATCAAAGCGAGAGGCAACTGTTACGGGTTATAAGTCCTTGTCAGTTGGCGTAGACATGGGGCGCCACGCGTTGCCTCTGACGGTGGGAGACACCTACAGGTGTCACTGATCAGCTACCGCCCGCCTCAAGCTGGGCAGCCCCCGGCCAATTGGGTGCTGATCCGCCACAGCCTGCCTGCTTCAATGGGTGCTTGGGGCTAGGACAAAATCTGAATCGCAGGCTATAAAACCAATGCACCAGGTACTAATAAAAATAATAATAGAAACCTCAAGCTACGGCTTGCAACCTGGAACGTAAGAACCATGTGTCCAGGATTTTCTACTGACTTGACAAATATTGACGATGTGAGAAAAACGGCTGTGATTGATGCTGAACTCAATCGTCTTAACATTGATATTGTTGGCCTGCAGGAGACTCGCCTCGCTGAGGAAGGGTCACTCAGGGAAATCTATTACACCTTTTTTTTGGAAGGGTAGAGGGCAGGCAGAAAAAAGGCAACATGGTGTGGGCTTTGCAGTGAAGAATTCGCTAATGGGAATGATTGATATCCCAGCTGGAGGTAATGAAAGATTATTATCCCTGCACTTGGCAACCTCTTGTGGATTTGCCACCATTATCACTGCATATGCACCGACACTCGCTTCCTCTGATGATGTGAAGGATACGTTCTATGAGCAGCTAGACTCTGTGATCAAGGCAGTTCCAAAATCCGACTACATTTATATGCTCGGTGATTTCAATGCTCGTGTGGGCAAGGACTCGAGTTCATGGCCAGTGTGCCTTTGAAAATACAACATCGGTCGCATGAATGATAATGGGCAAAGGCTGCTGGAGCATTGCACTTGAAATGACCTTTGTATTACAAACTCCAATTTTAAAACAAAAGAGCTGCATAAGGTCACATGGAAACATCCAAGATCCGGCCATTGGCATCAGCTGGACTTCATTATCACACGGAGACAACATCTGAACCATACATCATTAACTCGAAGTTACCACAGTGCTGACTGTGATACAGATCATTCTTTGGTTGTTGCAAGGGTTAGACTGAGACAAAGAAATCTACACAGCTAAACACAAATCTAGCCCCAGGATTAATATTATTAACACTCACGATCCTGAAAGTGCTTTGAATTTCAACAGCAACTTGAAGACGCTTTCACTGATACATCAGAAAATTGTATAGTAAATGATAAATGGAGTAAACTTAAGGAAACTATTTATAAAACAGCGGTAGGGGTTTACGGCACTGTGGATCATAAGAGGCAGGACTGGTTTGCGGCAAACAGCCAGATACTGCAGCCCTTGATTGATAAAAAGAAGATAGCTCTCTTAAGAAACAAGGAAAGAACAACGCGTAACATTCTGAGTGAGCTGAAGCAAGCTGGAAAGAATGTGCAAAAGGCTGCCAGGCAGTGTGCGAATGACAATTGGATCAAGTTGTGCGAGTCCATTCAAATCGCAAGTGATAAGGGAAACATCAGAAGCATATATGAAGGAATAAAGAAAGCCTGTGGTCCAATGATCAAAAGAAGTGAACCGCTGAAAACCTTGACTGGAGAAATCATCACTGATAAGAAACAACAGATGGATAGATGGGTCGAGCACTATTTAGTGCTTTACTCAAGTGAGACCAAGCTAGCGGATGATGCCCTCAACGCCATAGAGGCCCTGCCAGCTCTTGACCACCTGGACACACTTCCCACCATAACAGAAGTTAAGTGTGCTATAAATGAGCTTGCGTCTGGCAAGGCTCCAGGTAAGAATGGGATTCCAATAGAGGTAATGAGGAGTGGGCAAGACACACTCACTCTACAGATCCACCAGCTAATAGAGCTATGCTGGCGAGAAGGACAAGTCCCACAGGATTTCAAAGATTCAAACATCATAACGCTATACAAGAACAAGGGCGATCGGAGCGACTGTAACAACTATAGGGGTATCTCACTTCTGTGTATTGTTGGGAAAGTATTTTCCAGAATTGTTTTGCGCAGACTTCAGGTCCTGGGAGATCAAGTCTACGCCGAATCACAGTGCAGCTTCCGTCAGAACCGGTCTACCATTGATATGATATTCTCATTGTGACAGATGCAAGAAAAATGCCGGGAACAAAATCAGCCACTGTTTATTGCCTTCATCGACCTCACAAAGGCATTCGATTTGGTCAGTCGTGAGGATCTGTTCAAAGCACTAAAGACGATTGGCTGCCCACCAACTCTTCTGTCCATTGTGGAATCGTTCCACATAGGCATGAAGGGTATAATCAAGTTTGAATCTAAAGAGTTTGAAATCAAGAGTGGAGTTAAGCAAGGTTGTGTACTATCCCCCACCCTCTTTGGGATATACTTTTCACTTCTACTGAAATATGCCTTTCGTGATCAGGATGCCGGTATATACATTCACTCACGCTCAGATGGTGCCTCTATAATGCTCAGAGATAGAAGGCCAAGGCCAAAATTAGGAGGGTACTAATCAGAGAGTTGCTTTTTGCGGGTGATGCTGCGATTACGACCCACTCTGAGGAAGAATTACAACATCTCCAATGCTTGTTCTGAATTTGGTTTAACAATTAACAAAAAGAAGACACATATTATGTCACAAGGTGCACATGGTGTACCATCAATCTTTATTGACGACGCCGAACTGGAGATAGTAGACTATTTTACATATCTAGGATCAGAGGTCATCATCATCATCATCATCATCTTCCACTTCTGCCGTCAAGCGTCGTGGGGAGGAATAATTTGCGTTCCAGCGCCCGGTGGACGGCACTGGATAGTGTCATTCCGTGAGGTTGTACAATGTCTCTGATGTCGTCAATCCATTTTCTTCTTGGACGTCCTCGTGGTCTCGTCGCAGATGATCTTTGATGTAAGGCCAGTGATGGTAGTTGTTGATGTTGCATTCTAATGACATGGCCAAACCACTTGATCTTCTGTCTGTCAATAAATGTGGCACAAGGTGTTGATCCCACAGTCTGTCTGATAGTAGCATTTCTTACTCGGTCTCGGATTGTTAAGTTGGCAGCTCTCCTCAGGCATCTCATTTCGCAGGTGTTGATTTTGCGAAGGTGTAATTTGGATAAAGTCCAGGTTTGAGATTGGTAGCATAGGGTTGGTGTGAATATGCTGTTTATTATCTGTCGTTTTGCGGACATGGGTATGTTTGGATGTTTCAGTAAGGGTGATAGTTGATATGTAAGTGCACTAGCTTTTTGACATCTGATTTCAATTTCTCTGTCCAATCTGCCATCTTCTGTGATCATACTTCCAAGGTATTTGAATTCTTTAACTTGTTTCAGAGGTGTGTTATTTATCTGTATACTTAGTGGGCCTGGCGATCTGCTAACTTGCATTACTTCGGTTTTGGCTGTGTTTATACTCATATTGTATCTGCTGCAGGTTGAACTCAGATTAGTAATATGATTTTGTAGTCTGCCCTCATCGCTGTAAAACAGGCACTGATCATCTGCAAATAGAAGTTCATTTATTCCCTGTGGGTCAGTTGTTTCATCTGGAGTAAAGAGTTCTAAATTTTCTGAATCTGGTCTGTCGAGACTTGCTTCTTTGGAAATTCTGTCCATGTAGATATTGAATAGCAGGGGAGAGAGCACACATCCCTGCCTCACTCCTGTATTGACTGTGAACATATCTGATATACCTTCCTGTGTTCTTACTGCACTTTGGCTCGAGTGGTACATGGCTATGATGTTTTCTAGCAGTTGCCCTTCTATCCCATAGTCTTCAAGGATGGTCCATAATTTGTATCTGTCTACTCTATCGAAAGCCTTTTCCTGATCTACAAACACAATATTCTGCTGGTCACTATATTCAATAGTTTTTTCACAAATTTGTCTAAGTGTAAATAATGCATCAGTGCAACTTTTACCTTTCCGAAAACCGAATTGTGCTTTGCTTAACTGTTGTTCAACTATTGGTCTAGCTCAGTGGTTCTCAACCGGTGGGGAATTCCCCCCCCCCCCCCAGGGGGGAATTTTGGGGTTTCCAGGGGGGGGGGGGAATGAAGATTATTTCAAGATCGCGTTAATACAAGAACCGATTACTTGATCTTGTTTTTCCTTTCATACTTTACGCTTCTGTACGCACCACCCTTCTGAAATTCATTTTATAACGTAAGTAGATCCGCAAATCACATTCTATGTACATGTCTAGACTTGTTTTAGTATGTGCTATTAAATTTAGCTTCAATTATTACGTATACTGTGTAGGGGTAGGGGGAAATTTTTAGCGAGGAAATACAAAAAAGGGGGGGGGGGGAGAATGACATTCTAAAAATATGGTGGGGGGGGGGGGGGAATGATGTCCTAAAAATATGGTGACGGGGGGAATGACGTCCTAAAAATATGGTGAAGGGGGGAACGGACCAAAAAAGGTTGAGAACCACTGGTCTAGCTCTTTGTTCCAAAAGTTTTGCATACATTTTCCCTATATGGCTTAGGAGTGATATACCTCTGTATGTTTCGCACTCTCTCATATTGCGGATCAGAGGTAAATAGCAAATTATCCCTCGATCAGGAAATCAACATCAGGATTGGCAAGGCAGCAACAACAATGAACATGTTAGCAAAAAGAGTCTGGGAGAACAGGAAGCTTACTGCCAAAACAAAAGTCCTCGTCTACCAAGCCGGTGTCCTTAGTACTCTTCTTTATGGCAGTGAAACCTTGACAACTTACTCACGCCAAGAGAAACATTTAAACAGCTTTCATATGCGGTGTCTGCGAAGAATACTTGGTATTAAGCGGCAAGACAAAATCACAAATACTGAAGTATTGGAATGATCAGGTTGCGTGACGGTGTATTCCACGCTCAGTCTTCGTAGACTTAGATGGATAGAACATGTTAGGAGGATGGATGATGGTAGAATACCAAAGGACATCTTTTTTGGTGAATTACAGACGGGTAGGAGATCTCAGGGTCGGCCTCTACTACGATACAAAGATGTGTGTAAGCGGGACATGATTGATACAGGCATTGATAATGCACATTTGGAGCAAGTCGCCGCTGAACGTGTTGCATGGAGGGCAACTATTAGAAATGGAATAAAGACAAAGGAGAAAATGATTGCAGATAAAGCACACACAGAGCGTGAGAGACGTAAGATGGTGCACAATGGTGGAAATGACCATGTTTTCACATGCATCTACTGTGGGCAAACATTTGCAGCAATAATTGGCCTTACCAGCCACACTCGCCACCGCCATGGGTCGTAGTTATTAAGCCTTTTTGAAGCACAATGTACCAAACTATCGTCTGTCAAGACGGAAAGGTGCCAATGCTATATATATATATATATATATATATATATATATATATATATATATATATATATATATATATATATATATATATATATATATAGTCCTTTTTACCACAAGCAGTCTTTTTCTGACTTATAATAAATATTTACACTTGTTGCCTGACCTAATTTATTTCTTATTTCTAGGTTATGTCTTGAATTAATGGTCTCGATGCAACAACACTATTTCCAGAATTGTTTCCAATTAAAACCATTGCATTTGAGATTATCCATTTTATTCATAATTATTTAAATGTGTCATCTTGCTGTTGAAGCTTGCCTGCGTACTTTCTTTCTATCACGACCAAATCAATCATTCAGTGTAGGTTCGTGTCAATTTGTTCTATCAAGGGAGTTTTATCTTTATGTGTAAGCCGATCACACTCAGAACGAAGTTTCTTGCATATTGTTATGACTAGTTATATAACCACTGTATTTTGTTGTCTATGTTAGATAAAACTTGCAACTTATCTCCTGGCAATTATGTAACTATCCTTTCAGGTATCAATATTTTTGTGGCATTTTTCCTGTTATTATTATTGATGGAAGGTAATCTCCCGCCATCAGCTGCCGACGTGCCTCTTTTAGGTAAGTATAATCGCTGCATGCTAAGCATAATCTCAGATTATGTACAGTTTTTAAACAAATGCATAAATATAATATTGTTTTTTGAAATGTCACCGTTCTATGATGTCTATCTAGGAGAATTCTGGCATATTGCTTTTGTTTCATTGCAACAGTTTTTGCCAGAATTCTCAACAAACATAATGTTTTCACAAAACTGTAAATATCATGTGGAAAGTTAAAGAAAGCCATCACAGGAATATCTTAACAAAAGGTTTATGTGTGGTGAAAAAGCTGAATTTATGATGGAGTCAGTGTCAAAACATGTCATACATATTAATATGACATCATTAATATGTCTCATGTCTCGTAAAAGCACACTTTCTAATATGCTTTATATAAATGCATTGTATTTATGTTGGCATCCTGTTAAGAATCTGCTCTCTTTGCCAGATGACATGCTGTCAAGAACATGTTCTCTATTCCATGACATGATGACACCCTGCCAAGAATTTTCTATTCCATAAAATGAAGACACTACCAAGAATCTTCTCTCTAATCCATGAAATGCTGACACTGTCAAGAATTTTCTCTCTGTTCCATGACATGATGACACCTGTCAAGAATCGTCTCTGTATGCCATGGCACGATGACACCTGTCAAGAATATTCTCTGTATGCCATGACATAATGATACCAATCAAGAATGTTTTCTCTATTCCATTCCATGATGACACCTGTCAAGAATCTTCTCTTTATGCCATGATATGGTGACACCTGTCAAGAATCTTCTCTGTATGCCATGACATGATGACACCTTCAAGAATCTTCTCTGTATGCCATGACATGATGACACCTGTCAATAAACTTCTCTATATGCCATGACATGATGACACCTGTTAATAATCTTCTCTGTACGCCATGCAGTAATGTCACGCTGTCAAGAATATTTTTCTAGCCCACTTCCTCTGATTACTTGTCTGATCTCTCTCTCTCTCTCTCTCTCTCTCTCTCTCTCTCTCTCTCTCTCTCTCTCTCTCTCTCTCATCTCTTTCTCTCTCTCTCTCTCTCTCTCTCTCCCTCTCTCTCTCTCCCTCTCTCTCTCATGTCTGAGCCCATAAAGTGTAGCCATAAAAATTATCTTTACAATAAGCCTGCAGTGGGATTTGCAAGAGGAAAAAAGGCACGGCTTTTAAATACAAGAGCCATTAATTATTGTGAAAGAATTAATATTGTGCAGGAAGAAATATTCTAAACTATATAGCAAAGGAAGATATAAGGTATGCATGACAGAATCAATAACTGCCAGATTGTGGGGATATATAATCATCTATGTCATTTGAGGTACCATTTGAAGTGTTTTATTTGTTTTAGAAAGCATCATAATTCTTTACTCTGAAAAAATGTATTTGCATCTTGCAGGTGGTATGTTTGTATGTTTGTGTTATATTGGTTGTGAATGTATTGTTGTTATTAATAAACATTTTTTTTTCTTGTAACAGGGACCTACTATTGTCTGAACATGATCCTCATCACATTGTCATCATTTCTCAATGCCTTTGTTGTCAATCTTTCATTTTATGGTGCCAGACGACCTTTGCCCAGCTGTTTAAGAATGGTATGATGTTTTTGGAAAGTCATATACCTTGTTACTGGAGTTATTAATATAAAAATATATATATATATTGGCATGAGGGTATGCTTTGTACGTAAGTGTTCATATTTTAGAAAAATTACATCTTTTTGTCGAAAATAGTTGCTAGTCCAGTGATTTCTGTCTTAGGGGGCTGTACTCTCCATCAATAAACAGTTGAGTGTGAATTCATCCCTGTGTTACCAGTGTTAATACGGGTAGCATCCCATCCCCGTAGAAAACTAGCTGGAACAATCTAACGAACCATAAACAAGACTACAGATAAGAACAAAGGAATAATTTACCCAACCAAGACGGCTCTTCTAGAAAAAAGGATGAGGATGGTGTTAAGAAAGCGATAAGGAGTCTTCTTCTTCTTCTTCTTCAGCATTCCGAGCCATTGAGGTTCTTTGCCGCAAATACAATCTGTCTCCATTCGTCTCTCTGGTGGACCTTCTCTTGCCAGTCGTTGATTCCAAGTGCTTGTAGGTCTGTATGTATATTATCTCTCCACCGCCTTCTTGGTCTACCTCGGGGTCTACGGTCATTTATTTCCTGAGTGTAAGCGAGTTTTGTTTCCCTATTATCTTCCATTCTTTCTATATGCCCCAGCCATTGTAGTCTATTAGCCTTCATGATACCAGTGATTAGCGGGGACTTAAACAAATCATAAATGTCTTTGTTACTTCTTCTTTTCCACTCTCCACTTTGTGTATCCCTAATGGGTCCATAGATGCGTCTTAAAATTTTGTTCTCAAAGGTTTGTAACAAGGCTTCGTCTCCTTTCGTTGTACTCCAGGTTTCAGAGCCATACAGCACAACTGGTCTGATCAGTGTTTTGTATATTGTGATTTTGGTGTTACGAGATAGCGCCTTTGATTTTAGTAGATGTTGTAGTGCATAGTATATCTTATTTCCAGAGTTGATTCTAGTTTGTATTTCTTCCCTTATGATGTTGGAGCAGTTGAAGATTGTACCCAGGTATTTGTATGTTTCCGTTCTTTTAATGGTCATATTATCTATTTGTATGTGGCCAGAGTTTTTAGCCATTCCGTCTCTTGAAATTACCATATATTCTGTCTTATCTTGGTTGATAACCAGCCCCATCTGTTGGGCTTTTTCCTTTAAGTGAGTCAATATTTCTAATGTCTTTTGTTCACTTTGCCCTATAATATCTATATCATCTGCATAACCAAGCAGCTTGGATGTTCCTCCAATATCACATTCCTCCTTTACCTTCCTTACAACTTTCTCTAGAGCCAGATTGAAGAGTAGCGGCGATAGTGCATCACCCTGTTTCAAGCCAGATGTTATTTGGAAGGGGTCTGATTTCCTGCCTTTATATGTTACTATATTATAAGTATCTTCCATGCATAGTTTGGTCATGTTAATTAACTTCCTTGGTATTCCAAATTCCTGCATAACATTCCATAGACTATTCCTATGGACACTATCATAAGCCTTTTTAAAATCCACAAAAATGTTATGGAGATCTCTTTTATATTCCCAATGTTTCTCGGCTATTTGTCGTAAGATAAATATCTGATCTATTGTTGATCTGTTTTGTCTAAAACCCGCCTGGTAGTCACCTAATATGTCTTCTGAATATGGTTTTAGTCTATTTAGTAATACTGCGGATAGTATCTTATAGCTTGTGGACAGTAGTGATATTCCTCTATAATTTCCACATTGGAACTTGTCTCCTTTCTTAAAGATAGGTATCAATAATGACTCTTTCCAGTCATGGGGTAATTCTTCTGTCCTCCAGATTTTTATTATTAGTTCGTATAGCTTTAGATGTAATGCATGGCCACCTGCCTTTATAAATTCAGCAGCAATTCCATCAGTCCCAGTTGCCTTATTGTTTTTAAGTCGTGTGATTACATATAGGATTTCTTCAAATGTAGGTTCTTCAATTTGTGGTTCGCATGTTAGAACCTCTTCCTGTGGGAAAATGTTACTTGGAGCTTCACAATTTAGTAATTCAATAAAATATTCTTTCCATGTGTTGCACATTTCTTCATTGGTATTTATCATATTCCCATTTTTGTCTTTTAAACCATATGTGTTTTGTTGGTGCCCTCGTTTCATTGACTTCAGTACTTTAAAAAACTTTCTGGATTCATTTTTCTGGTGATTAGTTTCCATATCTTTGATTATATTACTCATATATTCTCGCTTCTGCTGTCTGACTATTTTTGTAGCCTCTTTACATTCATTTCTATAATGCTCTTCCTTTTGGATGTTATTGATGTCATTTAACCATACATGTCTGGCATTCTTCTTCTTAGTGACTGCTTCTTCACATTTTTGATTGAACCATCTGTTCTTTCTATGCGTGGTTGACACACCGAGACATTCTTCTGCGGTAGATTGAAGTGTATTCTTGATGTTCAACCAAGTTTGGTCAACGCTTTCCTCCAAAGGGTTTTGCAAAGTTTCAAGTTTACATTTTATTTCATCTGTAAATTTCTCTTTGACTGTAATGTCTTGTAGTTTTTCTCTGTTATATGTTGGGTGTAATCTTTGTAATTTAGTATAGAAAGCTCTCTTAAGTTTTATTTTAAATTTTGCTCCAACGAGGAAATGGTCACTGTGGCACTCAGCTCCTCTATAACTTCTGACTTGCTGTATGTTTGATGCATTTCTGTTGTTAATTAAAATGTGATCTATTTGATTATAGGTTCTCTTGTCACATGATTTCCAAGTTTGTTTGTGTATATCCTTTCTTTGTAGTCTGGTACTGCTAATCTGCAGTCCTTTGGCTTCTGCCAGGTTGATGACTCTCCATCCATTATCATTTGAAGTTGTATGTAGGCTTTCCATACCGGCCACTTTTTTATTAGTTTGCTCTCTACCTATTTTTGCATTGAAGTCTCCCAGCACAATCAGGATGTCCTGTTTGGGGGTTTCTTCTATGACATCTTCCAGATCATTATAAAAGTCTTCTTTAATATCATCTTCTTTCTCTTCAGTAGGTGCATGTACATTAATCATCGTTATATTTTTCCATTTACCTTTTATTCGTAATTTACTAATCCTGTCATTAAAAGCTTTAAAGTTTAAAATGTTCCCCCATAACTCTTTTTTTATGACAAATCCTGTTCCTAATTCATGTTTATTTTGGGTGTTTCCTCCATATATTATAATCATTCCATTTTGCTCTAAAGTACCCTCTCCTGGCCACCTTATTTCTTGAATTGCTGTGATATCCATTTGATATTCAACCAGCTCCCGGGTTAGTTCTTCGGCCGCTCCAGCTCGATATAGTGTCCGTACATTCCATGTTCCAAATCTCAAAAGTCCTTTAACGTTCCAAGGTCGTTGTCCAGATAAGTCAGTCCGATATCGAGGCTCATGTATTTGTTTCGTAACAAAGAAAGGTTTTTACAAAGGTGGGGATGTTAACCCCACGCTTCAACCCCCAACCTGGAGGACCAGGGTGTTTCTCTTTGTCTGTTCTCTACCCTTTGACCTGTCCGGCTTGGGAGGCCCTGCTGGTAGCTACGCTACCGCCGGCATAGCTCTCAGGGTCATTGAGAAACTCAAGCTCCCCCACCACGACAAGGTGGAAACACCATCGGGGATAAGGAGTCTGGATCACATATTTACCTCCTGTCTCATGGGAAGAGTCTGGATCACAGACTTACCTTCTGTCTCATGGAAAGAGTCTGGGTCACATATTTACCTTCTGTCTAATGGGAAGAGTCTGGATCATAAACTTACCTTCTGTCTCTTGGGAAGAGTCTGAGTAACATATTTACTCCGTGTCTCATGGGAAGAGCCTGGATCACATATTTACCTTCTGTCTCATAGAAATAGTCTCACATATTTACCTCCTGTCTCATGGGAAGAGTCTGGATCACACAGACTTACCATCTGTCCCCTGGGAAGAGTCTGGATCGCAGACTTACCTTCTGTCTCCTGGGAAGAGTCTGGATCATAGATTTACCTTCTGTCTCCTGGGAAGAATTTGGATCACAGACTTACCTCCTGTCTCCTGGAAAGAATCTGAATCACAGACTTGCCTTCTGTCTCCTGAACCACAGATTTACCTCATGCCTCATGGGAAGAGTCTGTATCACAGACTTACCTCATGCCTTATGGGAAGAGTCTGGATCACAGACTTACTTCCTGTCTTCATGGGAAAATCTCCAGAACTAGCACCTGAAGTGTTAGAACTATTACGGAATTGGGAAAGAGAACACAGGTTGTAGGAGAAATTAAATACAAAATTAGCATTATGGAATTATGTGAAGCAAGGATTAGACCATACGGCTTCCAAACACAGATGCAGTGTTGAGGAAAATGCCTCTCATTGTGAAGATGTTGCCCTAAGTCTATTTAATGAGCCAGATTAATCACTTCGCACTTCATCACCACTCGATTTTGACAGCACTTTTCAGCGCTATCAAGACAAGTCGCCTTATCAATTCAAGCAACCTGATACGGGAGGAAAAAATGGCACGCTATAATAGCACAAAGAAACAAGCAGTTTGCAAGATGTGCAGCGTGGGAGCCGTTCAGACTGCTAAGAAGACGAACCTGCCTGGGGAGAGCCAGCATGTAAGCTGTAACCAAGAAGTAGAATCTAGTCATGAATGAAACTACCACTAGGAAGAGCGACGACTACCCACAGACGAGAGCAAAAACTGTTGAGAGGAAGGAGGAGCAAGACACCAGAGTCAGAGACACTGAACCAAAGACAGTCAGATGGGTGGTCAAGCGGATAAAAGTGGAGCTAGCAAATGAACAAATACAGAGACAGCTACAGGAGGAAAATCTGCACATTCAAATCCTGAAGACAGAACGGATTATGACTTACTCAGGGATCCCTACAACGCTGGCGGTAGTGACGTCCGAGGGCTGTGAGATTCCACCAAAAACTACAACAGCCAGAGGTATTCATACCAAAAATCACGCAATGCTCCAGATGCCAGAGGGCCGGCCACAGCAGAGCAATATGTCACAGAAAGTCAGAGATCTGCCGATACTGAGCCGATCATCACGCTTACAAAGAGTGTCCGCTGGCCAAACTGGACACGGACTTCAGAGCGCCCAACAGCAAACGAAAGTGCGCCAACTGTCTGGGAAAACATGGAGCACGATACTTGGGCTGTCCGTACCTCCAAAGACACAGAGACGTGTTAAAAATCGCCATTGTCACCAAGACACCATTTAAGGAAGCAATGCGGAGGTGCGAGACAGCCACAGGCATCTCGCAAACTGAAAGAGCACTGCTGCAGAGCGAGATCGACGAGTTGAAAAAACAAGTCAAGCTTCTACAAAGACCGGCACCGACCAGCGACATTGAAAAGATACTTACCGAAATTAAAGAGACTCAGGAAAACATAAAACAAGAGGTGGAGTACATGGCGCTAACAATAAAGAAGAACGAAGAGATACTATAAGCATTTCAAGCTGAGAGAAAACTACTAAAATCAGAGAGAGAGTCAACCCAAGTTAAAACAACCAAAGCCGCGGAAAAGAACACAGAAGAACCACACGATGATGCTATACTAGAGAACACTGAAAAGCTGCTAAAGATAATACATGGAAAAGAAAGCAAACAGACGCACGAAGAAGCCAAGCCTAAAACAACAGTAAACCCTCAAGAAGAAGCCAGCAACCCATTCACATTTACGAGTACATTCAAGGGAAAGCCAGTCTTCAATCGCGAACGTGACCTAGTCAGCCTAGATGCGACGATCACTCCTATCGAAGTCTGCAGATCACCTGAATAGACCGAAGAAGATAGACAAAATGCTGACAAATTCGCCAGGGGTCAACTACAAGAAAGCAACATAAGACGAACCAGAAGCCAACACTGACAGAAGAAACCGCCAAAAGAAATACAACTTGCCGGCCAACGAAACCCCCAGCTGACGTCACAGGCATAGACCGTCTACAAGACAAGCCAGCCAATACTGGCGGAAAGAAATAAACAAACTCACTTCGCACCATGAACCACCAGGACAATCACCGATGCCACACGGGCTGGTTGCGACAAGGTGGACAGTTTCGTTTTTTTCTCAAAATGGACTCGGACACTTCGCTAATAGATTGAGAAGCAGTGGGTTCTAGAATCATACATAAACTTTTAGAACCACAACAAAGAACAGCTGGCTTCCCACGATCACAGGTGCTAGGATGTGTGTGAGTGGACGAAACACCAGATGCACAAGGCTCTCCTCCCAGAGGCAGGGGAGGCTTGGGAGCAGACATGTCCGCAGATATGTGACAAACGCGGGACAAGGCAAGGACAACGAAATCGGCCGAATGTCTCGCACATGAGAGAAAAAACGCCCGGAGTCATCATGACTCGGGTGTTATCCCATTTCACTCAATCTCTGTCAGCAAAGCGGCCTGCCGAAAGCGCCGCAAAAGCACGAACGCCGTAGCACCAGCGAGGACCCCCAGGAGTTTCTGAGAAAATTGCACTCGTTAACCGAACAACTTGGCCTGGAATCGAACCCACAGCCTTCGGAGCGTGAGGCCGGCGGCTTACCCGTTTCACCACGGAAGTGTTATATGTACCAATGTACCTAGAAGATCAGATAACATTTGATCACTGGTTTGACAGTCACTAAAGGATTTGTATCAGTGGTTGATGACAGGTTCAGTTTGTGTTGGCTGACTGAAAATCATGAGACTGAATTAAATCAGATGTGGTAAGAGCTAGTGGCTTCAAATGTGATATAGTAGCTAAATATGTAATAGCCTTCATACATATGTCGTATATGGTACATTCTAAGTTATGTCTATTTATGACGTTTTCTCTGGGGTCACATTTTTAGCTAAATCACAGAATTCAATTATGGAAATGTAAGAGCCAGTGGCTTCAAATGTGATATAATAGCTACAGATATAATAGCCGTTTATACGAAACAGCGAAGTACAAATCTAATACCTAAGGCTGATAGACTAACAGACGCAAAGTTTCATTTGTGATAGATGCTATTTGTGATAGATTATCTTGATGACTGTTACTTGATTTGTTGGTAGTACGAGGGTAAGTTAATAAGTAAGTCACCAGTGGCTGTAGAAAAATAACTAAAGATGATAACTTGAAACCAGTTTATTTTTATACATGCATTGTCCCTTTATTTCTCAACATAATTTCCACCAACATTGATGCACTTAACCCATCGTTTTATCAGTCCTCTCAAACCGGCTGCATAGAACTGCTTGCTTTCTTTTCATTTACCTGCCATTCCACAGAACTGTGTGACTTACTTATTGACTCGCCCTCGTAACGTTTTCTACCAGCTATGCACCGCTTTACGGGACAACCATTTGTCAGCATAAACAGGAAACCCACCTTGGCGGGAGACATTTCGCGAATGACGCCGAAGTTGAATGTGAAGTGAAAACGTGGTTTAGAAAACTAAGCACGCAATTCTATGCAGCCGGTTTGGGAGGACTAATAAAACGATGGGATAAGTGCATCAATGTTGGTGGAAATTATGTTGAGAAATAAAGGGACAATGTTTGAATAAATATAAACTGGTTTTAAGTTGTTATCATTTTTAGTTAATTTTCTACAGCCACTTGTGACTTACGTATTAACTTACCCTCGTATTTACTTAATGGGAAAGATTACAAGTACAGTGGAAAAGAGAAAAATAGGACTGATGGGAATAGCGGACACCAGAATAAAAGGGAGAAGGTGCAAGAAGATCCACCACAGTTATGCGTTTGTCTACTCCGGAGTAGATATATCAGAAAGAATCATAACAGTGAGAATAAAAGAACAGACACTTTCTACATATGTACAAAAATATACGCACCATGTAATACAAACAAAAATGAGCAAAAATGCGAGGAGTTCTTCGAAGACATCCATGACGTACTAAATACAATAGAGAAGCATGTCAACGTCATAGTTGAGTTGAGTTGAGTTGAGCTAAGAACCGACATCACTGCACACAGGACACTCCCATACCTGCTCGGGCAAAATAGTCGTATAATTCTCACAATCTGTGACCTCTGAAGCGAGGTGAGCCATTCTATATGAAACATTCCTTTCTCCACCTTACTAAGCATACTCAATGAATCCTCAATGAGTACAATGAACATCATAGTTATGCTAGACTTCAGTGCAAGACTAGGACGTAACAGAACGGCAGAACGAACATAAACAAACATATTGCCAGACAGACTGCCAGAGTAACTAACAACGATTGCCTGAAAGAGGCTAATGAAACTAGAACACTATATACAACAATAAGAAAGAGACAAACCGGTTTCTTTGGTCATGTGATGAGAAGAGAGGCATTGGAGAACATCGTGACAACTGGAAAGATCGATGGGAAGAGAGGCAGAGGCAGACCAAGAGAAACGATGCTGGACGGATTGAGACGGTGGCATGGAGGAATATCATCAGCAGAGTTGATCCAGAACACCAAAGACCGAGATCTGTGGAGAGCCATGAACGCCTACGCCAACCGGCACGGCACTTGATGATGACTGAATGTTGTTAGTTGCATTCTGTTTATTGAGTTGTGTGTAGAGCCGTATTCGCATAATCATGTGACGCATAATCATGTTTGCCTGAATACAAAATCTGTTAGCAGTACACATATGCTTTATATTGCAGGTCATGTTTGAATTTTTCGCCAAGATTCTATTTATGGAAAATCTGGTCAGCCCATTCCGAGACAAAACCATATCTGAGCTAACAGCACGACTAGCTGGAGATCGAATGCCTTTTCTGGGCATGCCCCTCAATGGGGACAAAAGCAGCAAGTGGGTCAGGAGTGATGCCAAACGTTCATCAGGAGAGTCACTTCTGTTGCATGCCAACCAGGCAGAGCACGACCTACAGTTGACTGAGCTCCGCCATATAAATAGCCATTTGACTGAGCTCTTGGATTTTTTAAAAGCATATCGAACAAGAGTGGGTGAGAAAGACCGCAAGGAAGCGTGTAGCCAGGGAGTGGAAAGCTGTCAGTCTCATATTTGATCGGATTTTCTTTTTAGTATACTTGACGGCAATTGTAACTTCACTGTGTGTCATCCTGCCCATCATTACACAGCCTGCTATGAAATACATGACTAATGACACCAAAACCGAAAGCTAGGCCTTGGGAAGCCAAATCTAACGGTACCAGATGATACATGAACATGTATGTCAGTTAGAAGCCAAGATATGTATCTTTGAGTGTCGTGATTGTAAACGCAGAAATTGAAACAAAAGATCTCTCTGGGCATCTTTTTTTTCGTGTCCAGCTCAAGGTCAAGCAGAATTTATCAAAATTTATGTTCTTATTAGCGTAGCTTGTTTATTTCTAAAGGAACATCCTAGCAACCATACATCATTGCGATCGGTATAGCGAAGCCTAACTGCTCATGTCATCTATTATTAAAAATGATGTAACGTTATCTAATTAGCATATAAAATGGCCACCAATTAGTTATATTAACTACCACGTGCATTCTTTATATTAGCTTTAAACCCTGGCAAGTTGTATCTTGTATTCTGCGGAATTATGCAGTGCACGTAACGTGTTATATCCTCGTTAGATAGTATGCAACGTTATCTAATCACCATATAAAAATGGTCGCCAATTAATTATTATTCCAATGATGTATGGTTGCTATTAGATTGTTAACAATTGTGCAGACTGGTCACGATATGTTCATTTGCCTGTGCTTTTAATATATTGTTGACATATTTATATGAGAATCAACTGTTCACCTGGCTGACATCAAGTTAATGTGAGATTGTTGCAGGTATACAATGAAACCAACTTAATGCAACTCAAAGACAGACAATTAGTCTATATGTTTACTGTATGAGAAATTCATAATGCATATTCTTTTTACATGCAATATTTGTGCAAACATGTGTGATTAGTAGAGTAAGATTTCATAGTGTGAGACACAGATTGTGATTGTAATTGTTGCATTTTATAGTTTGATACAAAGATTTTTGATTGTAATTGTTGCATTTCTGCTTAAAATGCCTTACTGTTGTGAAGACTTTGTAATATTTTTCTGAAACTGGGCCGGATACCATGGAAGAGAATTAAGGCTCTGATATAATAGCATAAATAGTCAACTCTATAACAGAATAATGGAAAAAGAAAAAGACATTAATTCTACAGTTAATACAACATGCAGCATCTACTTAGTGCGTAAGTTGTCCGAATCATGTAAAGGTGACCAACTTTTTGTGTTTGACAGTATATTACTGATTTAAGTTTTACAGCTAGTCCGTTAGTTGTCTGAAGCATGTTAAGGTGACAAATTATTTGTGTTTGACGGTATATTACTGATTTAAGTTTTACACTTAGACCATAGGTTGTTTGAAGCATGTTAAGGTGACAAATTATTGGTGTTTGAGGGTATATTACTGATTTCAGTTTTACACTTAGATCTTAGGTTGTTTGAAGCATGTTAACGTGACAAATTATTGGTGTTTGACTGTATATTACTGATTTCAGTTTTACGGTTAGTCCGTTAGTTGTCTGAAGCATGTTAGGGTGACAAACTATTTGTGTTTGACTGTATATTACTGATTTCAGTTTTACACTTAGGCCGTAGGTTGTTTGAAGCATGTTAGGGTGACAAATTATTGGTGTTTCTGTATGTTACTTATTTCAGTCTTACAGTTAGTCCGTTAGTTGTTTGAAGCATGTTCAGGTGACAAATTATTGGTGTTTGACTGTATATTACTGATTTCAGTTTTACACTTAGACCGTAGGTTGTCTGAAGCATGTTCAGGTGACAAATTATTTGTGTTTGACAGTATATTACTTATTTCAGTTTTTCACTTAGACCTTAGGTTATTTGAAGCATGTTAAGGTGACAAATTATTAGTGTTTGGCTGTATATTACTGATTCCAGTTGTACAGATTCAACAGATCAAGGTAATCCCATGGCAGATACTGTACTAGGTGTATGAAGTGTTAGGTCTTGACATATACTAGGTCATGCAAATTGAGCTAGAATGACCAGGTCTCTGCCTTGTCACTTTGACCTACTTGACATTTCTAACTAGTTGAAAGTTGAGTGTGAAAGATAACAGGAAACATTGTACAACATTTCTCACCGACTTGAAAATAGTTATCAAATATTGATCATAGTATAATAACAATACACATGGGAAGCTATGAAAGATAATGGGAAATATTGCATAACATTTCTAACCTGTTAAAGTTAAGTATGAAAGATAAAGCAAATATTTCTCACTAGTTGAAAGTTAGTTATAGGTTTTAAAGATAGCAGAAAAGTACAACAGAATGTAAAACACTTTCCCATCGGATTCAGTATGTTGCACTCGGTAGATTGGATTCAGTAAGATTTTGCTCAGTATACCAAATTCTAAAGTACTTTGACCAAGTAAATCAAACAAACAGGTTCAGAAACAACAATCATGAAAGGCATGATTCCAGTGAACACCGGGCATTCAAGACAGCCTGTACATGAACATCTGTAGAGTTGAGGAACTCGTGAAAGACTGTTGACTATGATGAAAATAAACTGTTGTGCAGGACTTCTACATGATGAGACTGAATTATGCCGACTGTGATCAGTATATGTATTGGTTTCATTAGGTTTGTCTTATTTTAAACCATCTATAAATGTGAATGTGGGATGACCATTAGAGCTAAATACTGACCCTGTAGATAGTATGCCATACAAAGTGTAATCTAGCACTCACTGATTACGTATGTATTTTATTATTAGGTAATATTTACATCTACACATTCAACTGTATGAACAAAATGCTACTTCTCGCAACAGACATTTTTGTGACTTCCTAACTACAGAATTAAAATGCAAACCTTCAATCATTGATATGTCTATAGTTTAATTTATGTAAAAATAATACATGTATAGACGTCCACCAAAACACAATGAGTTTACATCTGTAGAAGACTACAAATCACAGTGTGTTTGCAACATCTATAGAAGTCTACCAAAGCACAGTGAGTTTACATCTGTAGAAGTCGACAAAACACAGTGAGTTTACATCAGTAGAAGTCGACAAAACACATCAGTTTACATCAGTAGAAGTCGACAAAACACAGTGAGTTTACATCTATAGAAGTCTACCAACACACAGTGAGTTTACATCTATAGATGTCTACCAACACACAGTGAGTTTAGATCTGTAGAAGTCTATCAACACACAGTGAGTTTACATCTATAGAAGTCTACCAACACACAGTGAGTTTACATCTATAGAAGTCTACCAACACACAGTTAGTTTACAACATCTATAGAAGTCTACCAACACAGTGAGTTTACATCTATAGAAGTCTACCAACACACAGTGAGTTTACATCTCTAGAAGTCTGCCAACACACAGTGAGTTTACATCTATAGAAGTCTAGTAAAACACTAGTGAGTTTACAACATCTATGGAAGTCTACCAACACACAGTGAGTTTACAACATCTATATCAGTTATCAGTTGGGGTATCTTCATTGCACTCCGGACATGTCCATAGTTGCTCAGATCCTCCCCCCCCCCCCCCCCAGCATATGCATCAGCGTCCGGTGGCTAATAGTGCCAGTTCTGAGTTGGTTGACGAGGCACCTTGTTTTCCCGAGGTACCTCTCGCGTCTGGCCGTGACGATTCTTACTCCCAAGTCTTTCATCCTGGACAACGATGTGGATTCACTGACGTCGAAGTCCTCTGTTCTCGCAATATCTTTGAGGACGTTAATAACATCGGCACGATCCATGGGCTGGCCATCTACAGGGGGTGCAGAGCCAGCCCGTTTATCAGCTCGTTCATTTCCCTCGACTCCCGCATGTTCCGGGACGAAGATGAAGGTGACTTGTCTTTACGGACAACAGACATCTGCAGCGACTCAGTCAACTGTCTACGTACAGATCCAGCTTCAACCTTCTGAATCATGCTCAATGAATCACTTAGTACACACACATTGGTATAATGCCGTGATTCCAGCCATATGAAAGCCTGTGTAACTGCCATCACCTCCATCGTCATGCTGCTCGTGGTCATAGAGTGGGCACCACTGGATTCTTGAACGGTTCGGCCCGCTGTGCGGGCCGTAAATGCCCACGCACTTCTCTGCTGCTTTACAACAGATCCACCTGTATAGATTAGCACTTCGGGGCTATCTGAGTGTTCGTAGATGAGCGCGTTGACCTCTGCATTGACAACGGCAGTTTTCTGCTCTCTGCACCGTCTGTCGAGTGTGATAATGCAGGAGAAAGTGCACTTAAAAGCTGGAGGCACCAGCACTCATTCCTTGCCGGGGTTGATACTGGTAAGACTGCAGACCTGTCTGACGACATCTTCCGCCCGACCCATCCATGATTTGCCCCTCTTTAGCCTGTCACCCTTTTCTCTGAATATAGCGTCATGCAGAGGGTGCTGCTCATCTGCACTTATTTTTAAGTATGCACGAGCTCTCCAGACCTTGATCCTGTGTTCCATTGTCTGGAAGTCAAGGAAGTATCTCATTGCTACACTGCTGGTGTCTCTCGTGCAGTCCAAAATGATGCGCATGGCTTCGTTTTGTACCTTTTCAAGTCTTCCAATATGTGTAGGGCTGACAGTGAGAATGACCAGGGCATACTCAATGCGTGAAAGCACCGGTCCTTGGAACAGCCTACCAACATATAGTGAGTTTACAACATCTATAGAAGTCTACCAACACACAGTGAGTTTACATCTATAGAAGTCTACCAACACACAGTTAGTTTACTTCATTATCAATGTTTATGGCAGCTTGTTGTTTCCAATGTATGAATTTTTTAGACGTCTAAGGCCCTTCCCATGAATTTGTAGATCTGCAAGTATCTCTACCATGTTGGCATGTTTTACTCTGTCGAAAGCCTTTGTGTAGGCAATAAAGAAAGATGTAGATCTTTGTTTACTTCTATAAAGCGTTCAATTACTGTTCGCAGCATATACACAGCATTTACTGTACCCTTGCCTTCTACAAACCCACATTGTTCTTCTCCTATTTCAGATTGTATTTTCTTCATAATTCTGTGCATGATAATTCTTAGCAAAATCTTTCTAATGTGACTCATTATACTAATTGTTCGATGTTGCTCACATTATGTTTTTCATCTTTTTGTTCTTCTCATCCCGTCGTCACGCCTCAATGTAATTACCGGAGGGTCTTCTCCGTGGCTATGTGTTGTGTTTTGTGTGTGTATTTGTTTGCTGATGAAGGCTAGTCGCCGAAACGTCCTGTATGTGTCGTAATTCTGTAATGTAAAGCTGCACTACTTTGTGTCATTTTATATTGTTCACATTTTCACAGCTTTACCGCAGTTCCACCAAATTTTATTCAAATTTTTTTTACAATATCTATAGAAGGCTACCAAAACACACTGAGTTTACAACATCTATAGAACTCTACCACAACATGGTGAGTTTAAAGTATCTGTAGAAGTCTAAGAAAAAACAGTGAGCTTACAACATCTGTAGAAGTCTACCAAAAACACAGTAAACTTACAACATCTATAGACGTCTACCATCACACAGTGTATTTACATCATTTTATAGTCCTCGTTTTCTTTGGATGCCAAGTCTGAAGCTTACTTCAGGGGCCACCATTCTGTCCTCTCTATCATCTGATATGTTGATGAAGTTTGTGCAGTTTATACTATTTGTTGCCCAGCTGTTGAAGCTTTCCGCCATAATTTTACCCTATCACCACCTGCCTCTATTGCCTAATATGTTCCCACAAGAAGCTCATTTCTGGATTCCACCTCTTCTGTTAATATGTTCCATACATTTCATCTGTCTTTTCTGTATGAGTTTCTTGAGTGATCTTGCCACACTTGTAGCTCTCAGTACCTCAGAGTTTGAGTTCTACTCTGTCACCAATATTCTCAACATTCTTCTGACAAACCATATGTTTATTTCCACCAATTTCCACACACTGGCAATGCTCACTGTCCAGAATTTGCAAACATACAGACAAACAGGCCACATGAAACATCTCAGTATGAGGATTTGTGTACTTCTGATATTTGATTTCCATGACATTGTTTGCTCTTGTCAAGTAATCTTTCACACTTATGGTAGTCTACCAAAATACTGTGAATATACAATATTTGTGATAGCTTATCACAATATTACAGGTATACAACATTTATGGTAGTCTGAAAAATACAAATGTTAACATTTCCTTCTTAACCAAAGATTTAATCTCTGTACTGTGCTTAAACCGGCTCTGTGGTGGAATCATGCATATTGCATTCGAAACACAGCCGTGGGTGATTTGGTAGTAGATCACCTTTTGCTGGTTTTCATACAATGGTATGAGTGCCGGTTGTTCAGAATGCAATGGTGAACTACTGAACATAAGCTTGCCCAGTAATCACAAACAGCCAAAAAATGCTGGGGTTGACTACAGTGTCCTGTAAAGGATATGCAACGTTTTTTTTAACTATGCTTAAATATAAGAAAATATAAATTATGGTCATATTCAAGAAGAAAAAAACATTAGCTGAATATAACACTCAAATAAATTGGAAAATTCTCATGTGTACAATAATCTTGGAATAATTATGGCATCTGGAGAAAGATACCCTCTAGAGATTAACACAAGAATTGCCATGGCAAAGGTAGCACTGTGCAAAATGGAAAAAAAAACTACCAATAAAACATCTGTCAAGTAAATTGAGAAAACGAGTTTTGAATTACTATGTAGAAACCAGTAAAAATATGAATAAAATGTGGTGGAACTGAAGTAAAGCTGTGAAAATCTAAACAAAATAAAATAACACAAAGTAATGCAGCTTTACATAACAGAATTACGACACATACAGGACGTTGCGGCCACTAGCCTTCATTAGCAAACAAATACGTTCACAGAACACAACATATAGTCACGGAGAAGACCCTCCGGTGACTACATTAAGGCATGAAGCAAACATATACATTCACAAAACACAACATATAGTCACGGAGAAGACCCTCCTGTGACTACATTAAGGCGTGACGATGGGATGAGAAGAATAAAAAGATTTAAAAAATGAAAGCAATGAAGAGAAACTGAAAATTTGAAGAAGAAACAATGTTACTACTTACCGCAGAATCCTAAACTATGTATTGCCACGAATGTCACCGTTATCTTCTTGTATACACAGCTGAGGGAGTGGAGGTGGGATGAGGTCGGGGTGGTGGATGTAACGGTTCAGTGAACATCCCAGGTACATGAGTGGAAGTGTTACATGAACAGAAAATGGGGGGGGGGGGGGGCAAAAAGGTAGGTCGGGAAACTAGAAGCAATGGAGATGTGATGGTTATCTCAGAATGGAAACTGAGGAGTCCCAGTGGATGTACTTAAAAGCATGAGTGGGTGCAGTGGATGGGTTGGCCCCAGTGGACGAATATTAGAGAGCAAAGAACCCATATTGTTTTATAAATATGAAACTTGGACAATAAACAGACAAGCTGAGAAACATCTTATACAGTGGAAATGTGAATCCTGATACTCACTGTCTGACAAAAATACAAACAATACCAAGAACAGGTAGAAATACTAATGAGACTGTCCTTCAAGCAAGAGATGAAATGGTAAATTGAGTAAGGAAATTAGATTTAGACAAGCTAGATTTTTTGCGCACATTATGAGAAGAAATACACTCAAAAACTTAGTGACAATTGGCAAATGTAATGGGAAAATAACCAGGGGAAGGCAAAGATAGATACACCAAGACCTGATCCAAGACTAGTGGTTGTTGGGAATGACCAACCATGATGGCCCGTGCTGGTCAACATGCACCTGGCAATGATCACTGAGCTGATCAACATGGCACCTGGCAATGATCACTGAGCTGATCAACATGGTACCTGGCAATGATCACTGTGCTGATCAACATGGTACCTGGCAATGATCACTGTGCTGGTCAATATGGCACCTGGCAATGATCACTGTGCTGATCAACATGGCACCTGGCAATGATCACTGTGCTGATCAACATGGCACCTCACAATGATCACTGTGCCCAGCCTCCAGTCCTTGAATAAGATTTCAGTTGACTGTACATTTATTTAACCACAAGTAACTAACAGCTTTTGTAACAGGAAGTTGGAGATGTCAGTATGTACATAAATGTTACTACACATGTACCTCCTACCATGCACTGTATGTGATAATTGCATAGTTAGATGATTGTGTGTGATTTATGTGTGATTTGAGGCAGTCACATGTAAAGACATGTATGTATATGAATTAGTATGAAAATGAAAACATATTCACTGCTGTGTACATATGGCTTTGTGTTAATGCAGAAATGTGGGAAAATGCAAGAATCTTATTTTAATGATACTAATGTAACAAAATCTTAGCACAGTCACCACAACTGTAGCTACTAAATATTATTTATTTTACTTCCAGCAAGGATTGTCAAATCAATGATTATGTAACTTATGCACTATTGTAATTCATATTATATTTACTTGTTCCTGTATATAGCCATTATTACCATAATGATATTGTTTAACTCAATTTTTTAAGAATCCTCTGTATGTGATTATTTGTCTTCATAACTAATCACTACAATTTCATGAAAGATATTATTTGTGAATTTCTCAACAGAATGCATGTATCATTAGAGATGAGAACCATAATGAAACTAAAAGAAAACGTTACTGAAAGAAAAGGGATATGTATAACAATGAAAGAGAAGTGGACTCTGTATTAATTTTAAGAATGACTTAATCATTACACACCTTCTATTATAATCTTATAATATTGTAATCTATACGAATGAGTTGTTTAAAGCCAAATATATAAAAAGAGATTAAAATTGAGTAAAGAGGAATGCAGCATCATTTTCATAACTGAACTGACAGTACTTGATATACCTATTTTGAGAAAGAAATTAATTGCAATCAGAACATACATAACAAATGAGATTTTAATATTCTCAGAGTAATCTGTTAGTTCCACCTCAAAGATTATCTATTTTTGACACAAATTCAATTTAGGCTTCATGCGTATTATACAACTGATGACCGTGCTGTTTGTACTGAAAAATCACAGATTTGAAACACATATATACATGCAAGCAAAGACACCATTTACACAAGTAGCTTGTAAAAGTGAATTAATAATTAATCTAAATTGGTTTGCTCAGAAAGAATTACATTTAAATGTTATGTTCTTGTACTCCATAGTTGTGCAATTTTCAGCAGTTATTTGTTAGAAGCAACGTTTTAATAACAATAGTATGTTGCAGTCACATATAATTCTAATTTATGAGGGGTAGTAAAACAGTTTTGCACTTTACTAAGAAATCGTCAAGATACCAGGGGTAATGTAGTATGTATAAAACATTAGTGGGAAACTGACACAGTTGTGTATGATGCAGCTTTATGGACAAAATGGAGTATTTTGTGTAATTAAATTCTTGGACCTGAATAGAAAATCTGTAGAGCAAATTTATGATGAGATGTTCATTGTGTATAATGATGTCTGCCCTTTGTATGATGTTGTAAAGCATGGGGAAAATCACTTTCAAACGGGAGATTACAGCGTTCAAGATCAATGGAAGACATGGAGCCTTGACTCCTTCATATTAAATTGCCAAACTGTTCAACCACTCTTTATTTCAGTACTTGTATTGTAAAGCCACATTTGTCTGCATTTCGAGTAGTATGTTTTCTCTTCTTTTTTTTTAAGTTCAGTTAACTCGTTTCTGTACTCAGGAAAACCATACACTGATCAATAAACACTATGTAAGAAAAAAACAACTTCAGTTATAGATTTGTTCTTCTGTATACCCCAACTATTCCAAAATTTAAAAAAGATGGGTCATAAGAAATGGACGACTGAAGAAATGTTACAACTAATGGAAACAAGAAGACTCAACAAAAATAATCCTGCCAAATATGAAGAATTTCACAGACAAGTCAGAATGTTATGTAAGGAGGCAAAAGAAGCATGGCTTGAGAAAAATTGCATAGAAATTGAAAAACAACACAACAGTCAAAATACCAAATTAGTGCACAAAAGAATTCAGGAACTTACTAATAAAAGAACAAGTACATCAGCAGGCTGTCTAACAGCTAAAGATGGAAAAGTCATAATAGAAGAATATCAGATTCTACATGTATGGGCAGATTATGTGAAAAACCTTTATGACGATAACAGAGATGAACAGTATGATATTCGATTTAATAATGAAAGACCCGCCAATTTTGAAGATGGAGGTTTGGAATGTTCTTAAACATATGAAAGCTGGCAAGACCCTCGATCCAGATAACATCACAACATAAATTATTAAAGCTTTAGAAGAATATGGAATAGATCAAGTCGCCAGACTGCTGAACACATTATATGATACTCGAGATATACCTTCTGAATTTTGTAATTCTGTATTTATTGAAATCCCAAAGACACCAGGAGCCTTGGAATGTGTTCAACATAGAACAATTAATATAATGAGTAACATCACGAAGATTCTGCTACGAATTATTATGCAAAGAGTGAGGAAGAAAATACAACCTGAAATAGGAGAAGAACAATGTGGGTTTGTAGAAGGAAAAGGTGAAGTAAATGTTGTGTAGAAGGGGCTTCTCATAAGGCTTTAGCCTGACCATGAAGAAGTAGGCAGAGAAAATTAAAATTTGGCACATGTATAGCTCATTCAGGTTTTAATGGACAATTGAATTATGAATTTCCCTCCTTAACTGGTTTTCCCGATACGGTGCATGGCACAACACACCCTATTGACCAGATCTGCACATCCAATGATTTGTCAGAACAAATGAGAAATCAGATGCCAGGACTGTGACAAAATTCTTGATTTTACAGGCACAAACACCAATAGAAATACACAGGTAGATGGAGCCAGTGTTTAAGGAATTCTGTCCTTTGTATGCTTCTGTAAAAAATTGGTGTTTGCAGTTTAAGTGTGGCCGTTCCCAAGTTGCTGATCTGCCAAGATCAGTACGACCATCCTCAGAGTGCAATGATGCAAAGGTGAAGAAAATTATAGACCACGATAGGAACATGACAATTGCAGAGATATCGGGTTCAGCAAAACTGAGTAAGGGTACAGTTTTTAGAATTTTACACAACAGACTGAACATGAGAAAAGTGTGTACCCACTGGGTCCCGCGACTGCTGACATGTGAACAGAAACAAACACGGGTTGATTGCTGTTGCCAGTTGCTCAACATGTGGCGGTCGCAAAACATGTTGACGACCATGGTGGCGGTAGAAGAGACTTGGATTCACCACTGTGACCCAGAATCAAAAATTGCCAGCGTGCAGTAGAAAACCCCGGGCTCGCCAACACATGTCAAGCCAAGAGCACAAGAAACTGCAAAAAAGGTGATGCTGACTGATTTTTGGGACGTCAGAGGTGTCATATTGAAAGATTACATGCTTCATGGCAACACGGTTAATGGGCAGTCCTATGCAGAACTCCTTATCAAACTAAGAAAGGCTGTAACCAGAAAACGAGGGATAGCGCGTACGCAAATTCAAGACAATGCACCCTCCCATAAAGCACGGCGTGTGCTGCAAATTGCAAAACGATTTGAATATTGAAATTCTTCCACACCCACCATATTCTCCATTTTTGGCTCCATCAGACTTTTTTCTTTTCCCAAATCTTAAAAAAAAAAACAGCTGAAATGAAATCGTTTTGACAGTGATGAAGATGTAATACTGGCTGGTGATAATTGGATTAGTTCGAAAAATAGGTTGTTTTATTCTGAAGGTCTTTTCAAGGTCACGCAGAGATGGCAGAAATGCATAAATTCAGGTGGTGGCTACCAACACAGGAATAAGCACTGTGCCAAATTTCAATTTTCTCCGCCTACTCCTTCATGGTCAGGCTAACGAATTATAAGAAGCCCTTTGTATATGCTGCGATCAGTTATTGAACGTTCTGTAGAAGTTAACAAAGATATATATCTTTGCTTTATTGGCTACACAAAGGCTTTCGATAGAGTAAGACATGTCAACATGGTAGATATGCTTGCAGATCAACAAATTGATGGGAAAGACATTAGACTTATTTTAAAAAAAACGTATATTGGAAACAACAAGCTGCCATAAGGATTGATAATGAAGTGGGGCAATATCAGCCTATTAAGAGAGGTGTGAGACGGGGATGTGTAATGTCTCCAGATCTTTTTTCCCTATACAGTGAAAATATTTTCAGAAATGTAGAAGATATAAATGGAATCATCATTGGAAGACGAAACATCAATAACATTAGATATGCAGATGATACAGTATTGATTGCAGACAATGAGCAGGATCTGCAACAATTAGTTGATGCGGTTGTTGCACACATTGAAAAACTGGGGTTAGAATTAAATTGTAAAAAGACACAGATTATGGTCGTCACTAGGAAGAAAAAAATACCACAATGTAATATACAAGTAAATTGGAATATTCTTCAACAAGTGAATCGGTACATTTATCTCGGAACAGTCATAACATCTGATGGGAGATGCTTTGAAGAGATTAGAACAAGAATCACCATGGCGAAAGTAGCCTTTAGCAAGGTGAAAAACATACTCACCAATAAAAAGATGTCAATTGAAACGAGAAAAAAAGTGTTAAGATGCTACATAGAGTCTGTATTTTTGTATGGATGTGAAACTTGGACAATGAGCAGTCAAGCTGAAAAACATTTGATGGCTGTGGAAATGTGGTTTCTGAGGAGAATGCAAAGAATACCATGGACAGACAGAAAAACCAATGACCAAGTACTATAGGAAAGAAATGATAATCGCACATTGATTAGAGAAATTAGACGTAGAGAGTCAACATTTTTTGGACATGTTATGAGAAGAAATGAACTGGAGAACTTGGAGACAACTGGCAAGATCGAAGGGAACATATCAAGGGGAAGACAGAGAAGTAAATATCTGGAGGGCTTGGCCACATGGCATGGTCGAGAGATGAACACTGAGCTGATCCACAACTATAGTGATAGAGAGAAATGGCGAGTCATGACCGCCTACGCTTTCCGGCATGGCACATTATGGATGGAGACCCCAACGGTTATTACTTTATTAATCTGTCATAGCAATTGTCTTAAATTATGTGCCCTACTTATTTTAACTCTTTCATTCACTACTAGCTATTATTCTAATTTCTTCTCATTAATTTAAGGTAACAGTGGCCTGATACTAATATAGTTAATTACACCACAACAATACAAACTCACTATGGCATGGCAGTCTCAGATAAAATATTTGTAAATGCATAATGAGTTGCTTAACACAGGAAATGTTTCTGATCTGTTCTGTTTTGTCTTGTGACATGCACGGTGTCTGTTGTATAATTACTAAGTGGGTAAATAAGAATGATCTCTGGCCAACCAATAATATAGACATTAGAAGATTTCAGAGTCAGCTCATGAACATAATAAACAAAAGATGTGAGGATAGGCTCAAAGGGTGGTGTGGGAATGAAGATGTGAGGATAAGCTGAGTGAGTGATGTGGGGGTGAAGATAGGCTCAATGAGTGATGTAGGAGTGACGATGTGAGGATAGGCTGAGTGAGTGATGTGGGAGTGAAGATGTGAGGATAGGCTGAGTTAGTGATGTGGGAGTGAAGATAGGCTCAATGAGTGATGTGGGAGTGAAGATGTGAGGATAGGCTGAGTTAGTGATGTGGGAGTGAAGATGTGAGGATAGGCTGAGTTAGTGATGTGGGAGTGAAGATAGGCTACATGAGCGATGTGGGAGTGAGGATAGCCTCAATGAGTGTTGTGGGAGTGAGGATAGGCTGAGTGAGTGATGTGGGAGTAAAGATTTGAGAATAGGCTAATTGAGTGATGTTGGGAGTGATGGTAGGCTCAATGAATGTTGCAGGAGTGAAGATGTGAAGATAGGCTCAATGAATGATGTAGGAGTGAAAATGTGAGGAAAGGTTCAATGAGTGTTGTAGGAGTGAAGATGTGAGAATAGGCTCAATGAATGATATAGGGGTGAAGATGTGAGGACAGGTTCAATGAATGATTACAGGGTGAAGATGTGAGGATAGGCTCAATTAATGATGTAGGAGTGAAGATGTGAGGATATGCTCAATGAATGATGTAAGGGGTGAAGATGTGAGGATAGGCTCAATAAATGATGTAGGGGTGAAGATATGAGGAAAGGCTCAATGAGTGTTGTAGGAGTGAAGATGTGAGGAAAGGCTCAATGAATGTTGTAGGAGTGAAGATGTGAAGACAGGTTCAATGAATGATTACAGGGTGAAGATGTGAGGATAGGCTCAATTAATGATGTAGGAGTGAAGATGTGAGGATATGCTCAATGAATGATGTAAGGGGTGAAGATGTGAGGAAAGGCTCAATGAGTGTTGTAGGAGTGAAGATGTGAGAATAGGCTAATTGAGTGATGTGGGAGTGATGTTAGGCTCAATGAATGTCGTGGGAGTGAAGATGTGAGGAAAGGCTCAATGAGTGTTGTAGGAGTGAAGATGTGAGAATAGGCTCAATGAATGTTGTAGGGGTGAAGATGTGAGGATAGGTTCAATGAATGATTACAGGGTGAAGATGTGGGATAGGCTCAATTAATGATGTAGGAGTGAAGATGTGAGGATATGCTCAATGAATGGATGTAAGGGGTGAAGATGTGAGGATAGGCTCAAAGCATGTTGTAGGAGTGAAGATTTGAGGACAGACTCAATGAGTGATGCAGGACTGATGATAGGTTCAGTGATGTAGGAGTGAAGATGTGAGGATAGGTTCAATGAGTGATGTGGAAGTGAAGATGTAAGGAAAGCTCAATGAGTGATGAGGGAGTGAAGGTGTGAGGATAGGATCAATGAGCGATGTGGTAGTGATGATAGGTTCAATGAGTGATGTGAGAGTGAAGATGTGAGGATAGGCTCAATGAGTGATATGGGGGTGATTATAGGTTCAATGAGTGATGTGGAAATGATGATAGGCTCAGTAAGTAATGTGGGAATGATGAGAGGTTTAATGAATGATGTGGGAGTGATGATAGATTCAATGAGTGATGTGGGAATGATGATAGGCTCAATGAGTTATGTGGGAGTGAAGATGTGAGGATAGTCTCAATGAGTGATGATGTAAGGATAGGTTCAATGAATGTTGTAGGGGTGAAGATGTGAGGATAGGCTCAATAAATGATGTAGGAGTGAAGATATGAGGAAAGCTCAATGAGTGATGTGGGAGTGAAGATGTGAGGATAACCTCAATGAGTGATGTGGGCGTGATGATGTTAGGATAGGCTCAATTAGTGATGTGGGAGTGAAGATGAAATAAAAAAGCACACGTAATGTGAACATGCAAAACATCTAAAGATAAGCTGTGTAATATGGGAGTGATTATGTTAGGATAGGCTCAGTGAGTGATGTGGGAGTGATGATGTGAGGATAGGCTCAATGAATGATTTGAGAATGATGATATTAGGATATGCTCAATGAGTGATGTGAGAGTGAAAATGAAATAAAAAGGCACACGTAATGTGAACATGCAAAACATATAAAGATAAGCTGAGTAATGTGGGAGTGAACATGAAATAGAAGAGAACATATAAATACAACAAGCGAACAATATGAAAATAAACTGGGTGAACCAGGTGTGTGTGTGAATATGAAATAAAATGTTACATGCTCTGAGAACAAGTCGTGCGTGTATTTTCCCTTGTGGAAGAAAGGAATAAACTAAAACGATGTAACTTTATAAAGTCATCAGATTCTTCTGTAACTTCATTGTGTGATATTTGTCACATCAATTGATTGATTATTGTGCCTTTGATGTTCACACAACCAGCATTTATGCACTTGATATTATTAATACATGTTTTGTCATTTCTTATTTTTCTTACCAGTAATGTTTATGTTACTACTATAATAAACCGTACATGTATAATCTGAAGTATATATCTGTTTAGAGGAATCATCACATACCCGTGTCATTGTTAACTGTATTTATTACAAGAAATCAAATGTAGTTGATAAGAATCATTTCATTTATTCAGCAGAAGAGAAATGCGCTAGATGCTACATTTCTGCCACCCTCCCCCTCCCCACAAACCAAACCTCTACTTCTACATGACTTTAATTATTTAATTCAATATTCAGTCCGCGATAGTTTTCATGTAGATATAAGTCACTTTTATTCATGTCATGTCTCATTATTTCACATTGTCCCTTTTGTTAACTCATTGTGTCATAATAGTTCACCTTCATTGCATGTGTTGTTTGTTTTTTTAATTTTCATCTAGGCGACACTGTTCTGTTTTGCTTATCTGTGTACTAACATTGTCCTTTCTGCTGCGTGCCTAAACTTTCATATTTGCTTTGTAACAATATGGTGGTATATGCTGGTGTATTTGTAAGCTTGCTTGATTCAAAAACAAAAATTCAAATTTTGGCCTCGTTCAACCTGCTTCTTCAGCCTTGGTTAGAATTGAGGACCGTTGTTTTTATGGGTTTTTACCCTGTTTTTGTCTGTGCGATTTTACGAGTGAGTCCTAACTCGGACTGGTTATATAAGCGTTTGTGTCTGTGACGTCAGCTGGGGGGTTGGTCGACGAGTTCTCCTTTGTGCTCGTCTCCTTTTGTGGTTTCTTTGGTCAGTGAAGGCTCCTGGCTCGTCTGGTTTGACTGATTGCAGTCAATATAAGGTATCCTTGTTATGGGCATATAAAAGGTATGTCGCCTCGTAGTCTTCTTTGCCGTTCTCTCTCGTCCGTATCCTCCTCATATTTATCCCAATACTCTTCGGGGGTTAAGGTTGCTTTGCCTTTCTCTTCTTGGCTCCGGTTGCATTCACCTGTGTCGGTTTCCTCCTCTGGGCTTTCTTCAGGTGTCTGGCGAGATTCTGATTTCTCCTTGAGCTGCTTGGACATCGTGGCTGGACTACTTGCGGCTTCTTGGTCTCTATGGTTTGGCTCCAGCTTGCGTCTTTTTGCCTTTGTTTTTTTTTTTTTGGTCTATTGTCTTTAGAAGCTTTTCAATGTGTTCTTGTTGGGTTTCATCTTGCGGCTTCTTTGTGGCCTTTTCCGTGGCTTCTGCTGGTTTGTTTTGGAATAATTCCCTTTCAGTTTTTAGCATTTCTGTCTTTGCTTCGATGGTTTGTAGGATCTCTTCATTCTTCTTTGTCGTCTGCACCAAGTGCTCCACCTCTTGCTTGATGCTTTGCTGGATCTCCTTTATTTCAGCAAGCATTTTTTCATTGTAGCTGGTTGGTGCCGATGTTTGAAGTAGCTTGACTTGTTCCTTTAACTCGTCAATCTGGCTTTGCAGTTCAGATCTTTCAGCTTGTGGGATGCACGTCGCTCTCTCATCTCCGCATTGCTTCCTTATATGGTGTCTTTGTGGTAATGGCGATCTTCAAGACATCTCTGTGTCTTTGGAGGTACGGATAGCCCAGGTATCTTGCTTCATGCTTGCTAAGGCAGTTGGCACATTTTTTGTTTTTGTTGGGCATTCGGAAGACCTTGTCCTGTTTGGCCAACTGACATTCCTTGAATGTTTGGTGCTCGGCAGATCTCTGTCTTACTGTGGCATGTTGTTCTGCTGTGGTCGGCCCTCTGACATCTTGAGCATTGAGTGATTCGTGGTATGAATCTTTCAGGTTGTTGTACTTTCTTGTTTATCGATACCTGGCGTGGTATCTCGCTTCCCCCAGTCGTCACCACCGCTAGCGTTGTAGGGATCTTGGAGTACGTCAGAATCCGCTCCGCCTTCAAGATTCGGATGTGGAGATTCTCCCGTTGTAGCTGCTTCTGGATCTGTTCATCTGTCAGCTCCGCTGAAATACGCTTGACAACCAATCTGATTGTCTTTGAGTCGGTGTTTCCGACTCTGGTGTCTTTCTTCTTCTTCTCAGCTGTCTTGGCTCCTGTATGTGGTGGGTTGTACATCTCCCTCGTGGTAGCTTCAATTGAGGTGACTAGTTTCAAGTTCTTTGCTGCAGCTTGCAGTCAGGTTCTCTCCGCTCGTCTTCTTTACGGTCTTCTCGGATCCCACGCTGCACATCTTATGTGTTTGTTGTCTCTTGATGTTGGTCTTGTCACATGACATTTTCCTCCCCCGTATCAGGCTTCTTGAACTGTTTAGGTGACTTGTTCTTGATAGCGCTCACAGTTGCGAATGCGGCGATGCGCGCGCGCGAGCACGTGATTTGTAAGCTGTACGTGTAACATTATTCTATTGGTGTATGCAGGTCAGCTGTAAATGTAACATTATCATGCAAGTAAATTAGAAGAGTAGTATAATGTTCTGAGCGTCTATTTGTCCTTTTAACACATGAAACAGATGAAAATATTTCATGCACATTTCCTGTGTAGGAAAGGTCAAATGTGTGCAGTGCTTTGTTACGTCAGTGCATTTAGATTAACCTGTTCACATTAACATTAATATGCAGGCGGTCTTGAAGTGAAGTTTCACTCTACTGTAAGATGTGAAATCATACTTGAAGTGAAGTTTCACTCTATTGTAAAATGTGAAATCATACTTGAAATGGAGTTTTACTCTACTGTAAGATGTGAAATCATACTTGAAGTGAAGTTTCACTCTACTGTAAGATGTGAAATCATACTTGAAGTGAAGTTTCACTCTACTTTAAGATGTGAAATCTTACATATATCAAGGTAGCAGTGTAGAAAACTAGACAGACATGTCAAAATAAGAACGCAAAAGTACAAAGATGCATTCAATACTCCAGGAAACTTTTGACGATCAAAACAAATTACAACTGAGCTTAAACTATTTGTCTGTAATATTAATCAACACTGCTGTGTGATCGGATACACGGAGAACAAGAAAACCAATTACTAGTAATTTACAAACAATAATTAATAGGTATCATCCAAAAGAGAAAGACTAAAACAGTATTCAGAATCACCAGTATAGAACTCCCCGAAAGAACAAAATACATTTCAGTAAATCAATAGGTTAAAAAAAAAAACACTATTGATGGACAGATTAAATTTTGAAAAAAAAAAACAATCAACAGTAGCTCTAGAAAGTCCCGACTGTGACATTCACAAATAAAGTAAAAAGAACAATAGGGTGACAATTACACACAAACAGGAACAATTTAGAAACGGGTAGGCCTACATATTTGAAAGAGGTCAAAGAATAGGAGATTTAGCATGAGATTTTTTAGGCAAAAGTTCCACTGGGGGAATGAAAGGAGAGGAGAAGAAGAAAATAAATATGTGAGGCACTCCAGTCAGCTAGAGTGCAGGATTCTTCTTATGGTGGCCTGGTTTAGAATCCCCAGTAAGGTGTGGATTTTTGTCTGTTGGGGGAAAAAAAGAAATCCCTAACCTGCACAGTTCGCGGCGACTGCACTAGCCAGGCGGCCTTAATTCCTCAGACTCAAGACCTCCCCCTGCCCTACACCGCAAGGTACTATATAGGCAATACATGACAGTTTGACAGCTAATTTTTTAATATTAACTGATATGTGATGGTGTGCATCTATATATTGCTGCCATAATCATACAACAGTTGTGAAGCAAATCTCTGCAATGCATGTAATGTTCACAGGTTGCATGAAGAGAGATTTGCTGTTACTGTACACGTATTTCTAGGAAATGCTTGTTTGCAAAACAAGGAAGATGGCTCTTGTCTTTTAGACAACCGCAACCATCTTCCGTGCTAGGCTGGAGAGGGTCATGTTGGTGAATTGTATAAAACCATCAATAAAATAAGAAATTAGTCAAGAAGTTAATAAACGTTGAGAAGAGGTTGTTTCATAGGACAGCAACTAAAGATAAGAGATGTTTCACAGGTCAGCAGCTAAACTGTACACAGACACTGTATAGATGCTAAACCACTGTATAGACTAACACCAACCTGTATAGACTAATGGAACACCAGCCTGTATAGACTAATGGAATACCAACCTGTATAGACTAATGGAACACCAATCTGTATCGACTAAAGGAACACCAACCTGTATAGACTAATGGAACACCAACCTACTGTATAGACTAATGGAACACCAACATGTATAGACTAATGGAATACCAACCTGTATAGACTAATGGAACACCGACCTGTATAGACTAATGGAACACCAACCTACTGTATAGACTAATGGAACACCAACATGTATAGCCTAATGGAATACCAACATGTATAGACTAATGGAACACCAACATGTATAGACTAATGGAACACCAACATGTATAGACTAATGGAACACCAACATGTATAGACTAATGGAACACCAACCTGTATAGACTAATGGAACACCAACATGTATAGACTAATGGAATACCAACATGTATAGACTAATGGAACACCAACATGTATAGACTAATGGAATACCAACATGTATAGACTAATGGAACACCAACATGTATAGACTAATGGAACACCAACATGTATAGACTAATGGAACACCAACCTGTATAGACTAATGGAATACCAACATGTATAGACTGATGGAACACCAACATGTACAGACTAATGGAACACCAACATGTACAGACTAATGGAACACCAACATGTACAGACTAATGGAACACCAACATGTACAGACTAATGGAACACCAACATGTACAGACTAATGGAACACCAACCTACTGTATAGACTAATGGAACACCAACATGTATAGACTAATGGAACACCAACATGTACAGACTAATGGAACACCAACATGTATAGACTAATGGAACACCAACATGTACAGACTAATGGAACACCAACATGTACAGACTAATGGAACACCAACCTACTGTATAGACTAATGGAACACCAACATGTACAGACTGATGGAACACCAACATATATAGACTAATGGAACACCAACCTGTATAGACTAATGGAACACCAACATGTACAGACTGATGGAACACCAACATGTACAGACTAATGGAACACCAACATGTACAGACTAATGGAACACCAACATGTATAGACTAATGGAACACCAACATGTACAGACTGATGGAACACCAACATGTATAGACTAATGGAACACCAACATGTATAGACTAATGGAACACCAACATGTATAGACTGATGGAACACCAACATGTATAGACTAATGGAACACCAACATGTATAGACTGATGGAACACCAACATGTACAGACTAATGGAACACCAACATGTATAGACTAATGGAACACCAACATGTACAGACTGATGGAACACCAACATGTATAGACTAATGGAACACCAACATGTATAGACTAATGGAACACCAACATGTATAGACTGATGGAACACCAACATGTATAGACTAATGGAACACCAACATGTACAGACTGATGGAACACCAACATATATAGACTAATGGAACACCAACCTGTATAGACTAATGGAACACCAACATGTACAGACTGATGGAACACCAACATGTACAGACTAATGGAACACCAACATGTATAGACTAATGGAACACCAACATGTACAGACTGATGGAACACCAACATGTATAGACTAATGGAACACCAACATGTATAGACTAATGGAACACCAACATGTACAGACTGATGGAACACCAACATGTATAGACTAATGGAACACCAACATGTACAGACTAATGGAACACCAACATGTATAGACTAATGGAACACCAACATGTATAGACTGATGGAACACCAACATGTATAGACTAATGGAACACCAACCTGTATAGACTAATGGAACACCAACATGTACAGACTGATGGAACACCAACATGTACAGACTAATGGAACACCAACATGTATAGACTAATGGAACACCAACATGTATAGACTAATGGAACACCAACCTACTGTATAGACTAATGGAACATCAACCTACTGTATAGACTAATGGAACACCAACATCTATAGACTAATGGAACACCAACATGTATAGACTAATGGAACACCAACATGTATAGACTAATGGAACACCAACCTACTGTATAGACTAATGGAACACCAACATGTATAGACTAATGGAATACCAACCTGTATAGACTAATGGAACACCGACCTGTATAGACTAATGGAACACCAACCTACTGTATAGACTAATGGAACACCAACATGTATAGACTAATGGAACACCAACATGTACAGACTGATGGAACACCAACATGTATAGACTAATGGAACACCAACATGTACAGACTGATGGAACACCAACCTGTATAGACTAATGGAACACCAACATGTACAGACTGATGGAACACCAACATGTATAGACTAATGGAACACAGACATGTATAGACTAATGGAACACCAACATGTACAGACTGATGGAACACCAACATGTATAGACTAATGGAACACCAACATGTATAGACTAATGGAACACCAACATCTATAGACTAATGGAACACCAACATGTATAGACTAATGGAACACCAACATGTATAGACTAATGGAACACCAACATGTATAGACTAATGGAACACCAACATCTATAGACTAATGGAACACCAACATGTATAGACTAATGGAACACCAACATCTATAGACTAATGGAACACCAACATCTATAGACTAATGGAACACCAACCTGTATAGACTAATGGAACACCAACATGTACAGACTAATGGAACACCAACATGTACAGACTAATGGAACACCAACATGTACAGACTAATGGAACACCAACATGTACAGACTAATGGAACACCAACATGTATAGACTAATGGAACACCAACATGTACAGACTGATGGAACACCAACATGTATAGACTAATGGAACACCAACATGTATAGACTAATGGAACACCAACATGTACAGACTAATGGAACACCAACATGTATAGACTAATGGAACACCAACATGTACAGACTAATGGAACACCAACATGTACAGACTAATGGAACACCAACATGTATAGACTAATGGAACACCAACATGTATAGACTAATGGAACACCAACATGTACAGACTGATGGAACACCAACATGTACAGACTAATGGAACACCAACATGTATAGACTAATGGAACACCAACATGTACAGACTAATGGAACACCAACATGTATAGACTAATGGAACACCAACATGTATAGACTAATGGAACACCAACATCTATAGACTAATGGAACACCAACATGTATAGACTAATGGAACACCAACATGTACAGACTAATGGAACACCAACATGTATAGACTAATGGAACACCAACATGTACAGACTAATGGAACACCAACATGTACAGACTAATGGAACACCAACCTACTGTATAGACTAATGGAACACGAACATGTACAGACTAATGGAACACCAACCTACTGTATAGACTAATGGAACACCAACATGTATAGACTAATGGAACACCAACATGTACAGACTAATGGAACACCAACCTACTGTATAGACTAATGGAACACCAACATGTATAGACTAATGGAACACCAACATGTACAGACTAATGGAACACCAACATGTATAGACTAATGGAACACCAACATGTACAGACTAATGGAACACCAACATGTACAGACTAATGGAACACCAACCTACTGTATAGACTAATGGAACACCAACATGTATAGACTAATGGAACACCAACATGTACAGACTAATGGAACACTAACATGTACAGACTAATAGAACACCAACATGTATAGACTAATGGAACACCAACCTACTGTATAGACTAATGGAACACCAACATGTATAGACTAATGGAACACCAACATGTACAGACTAATGGAACACCAACATGTACAGACTAATAGAACACCAACATGTATAGACTAATGGAACACCAACATGTACAGACTAATGGAACACCAACATGTACAGACTAATGGAACACCAACCTACTGTATAGACTAATGGAACACCAACCTGTATAGACTAATGGAACACCAACATGTACAGACTAATGGAACACCAACATGTACAGACTAATGGAACACCAACCTACTGTATAGACTAATGGAACACCAACCTACTGTATAGACTAATGGAACACCAACATGTACAGACTAATGGAACACCAACATGTACAGACTAATGGAACACCAACCTGTATAAAATAAATGGAACACCGACCTGTATAGATTAATTGAACACAAGACTAAATAAACTAATGGGTAACCAAAAATGTAGACAAACAACACAGATCTGTACGAGATCAACGACAGAGTTTTGGGATATTATCCAATGTACACAACATTAAAAGTAGCACTTGTGAAATGAAACTTGTTTGCTGGGGAATGAACAGGCGGACAGATTGGCTAGATCTGCAAAACTTGGTGGAGTATTGATACATGACAAAGCAGACGTGGTTGCGGCCTTGTGGGAGCACGTGTACACCACGGAGGAGCAACTGGATCACCATGGTCTGGCAAGAATGCGACAGCAAGGAGTGACGAGGGGATCTGGCCGACGCTCGACGCTCAGAGGAAAGGCGGGACGGACATATAATCAGATTGCTACTGGTATTATTGGTGTTGGAACTCTTCGCTGGCTGCTGAGGATGAGGACGGAGCGCTTATGGGAATGCCCCAAATGCTGTGATGTCGGTTCCTAAATCAATCAATCAATCAATCAATCAATCAATCAATCCTCAAATATATGTATAAGAACTGTGAGGCACAAAAATGCAAAGTTATCATTTACAAAATATACATGGACATTCAGTGAGAATGGCATTCAAATCAACCAGCAGTTTACTACCTCAACATGGAAATTACACTAGAAAAAAAAATATTGCTAATCAGTTGCAAACCAAAGTAGACGTTTAAAATGGCAATTAACTAGGTCACAATGTAAGCATGCAATACTCATCCCTGCCTGCAGGACTCAACTACAGGTGTAGTGACTGATAGCATGAACAGATGGTGATGGTGATGTACAGTGAAATGTCAGCAGTGTCTGTGTTGTGCCAAATAATGCACACTTCATTTACTGAACTGTCACTGTTAAACCTGTACTGTCTTTTTATGAATGATGTTCGTCCGTCATTAATGACGAGGACCATTCATTCACTGCATCTTTTGATGAGGAACGAATGACTTGCGCTTTAGGTTTGATTATAGCGAGGTAGTGGTCTCGCAACTCCATCGTCCTCGCTCTCTCGTCTGCGTCCATCTGGCTCCAGTGGCGAGCATGGCAAGACGACTGGAAGACGGACACAGATGCAGTGGACATTAGGCTGCCACGGCCAGTTATCCCTGTATATATTGGCTCTCGAGAGCCTCGTGCAAACGGCCCTTCCGTCAATTCCTTTAATTTTCAGTTTTAAGACAAGCGTAGCGACAAGCAAATGAGCTTATGATTACTGATAGGATCATCCAGATATCCGTCGCCGAGACAGACTGACCGCCAGGACAGGCCACATACGCATGCTAGCGAGAAACTGCCCACAGAAGATATTGCTCGTCTAAGTTGCGAACAAATCTCCCGATTTACGGTTGAGCCTCATCGGCTCGCAATGCATCTGGCCACTGACAGGACAGACGTTCACGCACACGCAAGCCAAGAGTAGCATCGCTAAAGCGCGCCCTCCCGGTACAAGGTGATACATGCAAAACCACTGGACGCCTATCGACGAGCTTTCAAGCTACGCCGGCAGGACTGACAAAAAAGCTATACCTTTTGCTTTTTACCTAAAGCTTTTTATGAATATACTGCCTGTGAATGCACATTTTTCTACTATTGCCAGACATCTAGAATGTGTGCCAATCCCATAATTCAGCCATGTTATATGGTGTTCCTCATTTTTGCTTTAGCGTCAGATGTATTGCAGGTACGATACACGTATATAGTACTTTATTGCAATTAATGACAACTTGTCCACCATTTATTTGTGTGTTAATTCTTTAACTATTAACATGTACCACTTCAAGTGGTATGCGATTTTGCCTCAAATTAACAGAAGCCACACCAGACATATGAAACAATATAAATTGTCCCTGATTTTAAACCACTAAATACTATAGTTCTGATTAGGTACGTTAGTATCATAAACAATACGTCACTATAATTAAATATCAGAAATAGAGTACTTAAATGTTTTTAGATCCAGTTCTGTGTGACAGTGAATCATTGAACTTGAAAAAATGAACTAAAGGAACAGAGAGGCGGCCATGATGTGGTTTCTGAGACGCATGTTGCGATTCCTTTGGGCTTCCGGAGTGGAAACAAGTGCGTGGAAAAGACCAGAGTGAACGTCTTATGTAACAAACATAAGATGGCGGCAAACAGCGTTCTTTGGTCATGTCATGGGAAGAGAGGCATTGGAGAACATCGTGATGACTGGACAGATCTCTGGTAAAAGAGGCAGGGGCAGACTAAAAGAAACGGTCTCTGATGGACTGAAAGGTAGCATGGAGGCATATCATCCACAGAATTAATCCAGAACACCAATATGTGAAGATGCATAATCGCCGACGCCAGCTGGCTAGTTGATGACGTACTTTAGAAAATATGTTACGCCTCTACATTCACTTGTCATACATGTTACGCCTCTACATTCACTTGTCATATATGTTACGCCTCTACATTCACTTGTCATATATGTTACGCCTCTACATTCACTTGTCATATATGTTACGCCTCTACATTCACTTGTCATATATGTTACGCCTCTACATTCACTTGTCATATATGTTACGCCTCTACATTCACTTGTCACGGTGAATTCTGGTATTTTAAATAATTGTCCCATAGCAGTTTCCTGTTATGGTCTGTGATGTCACAGCACTATCACACTTTGTAGGTTTGAGAACAAGGAGGAATAGACGGCCAGTCTCCCCCTCACTTTGGCAAGCAAATAGTCTCGTCATGGAACCCACGTTTTGTCGTGCTCATGATCTACATAGTTGGCAATCAACGTCTCTGGCTGGCCTGCTATAATTCATAAAGCTGTGAAAATAAACATCGCTAGTTTGTTCGTCGTTCTACATTTATCATGATAAAAACGTCATTTATGCAAAGGGTTCTTAGAGTTGCTAATCAGTTCTCACGAAATTACATTCATACTTATACTATATGAGTTTTCATGTAATGAGCAACGGAATACTTACAAGAAGTTAACTTTTTCTTATTAGATGCTGCACCAAAAGTGTTTGATTATTTTACAAAAATACCTTTAGGAGTGTCTAACTGTCCTGTGACATTCTACATGTGCTAATGATTAGATGAAATAATGTGTTTGCTAAGTATAATTACTTTTAATCCTACAAACTCTTCTTGGTGGTAGCAAGTTTGTTCTCATTATGTAGAAGATTATGTTGTATTAATGCTCTCATAGTGATCCAACTGTGTGGACAATGTGTACAAGCAATAAGATATATCGTGCTGGTGTATCATGTTTTCAATGTTTCAAATGTGATGATGCTGGCAATGTAAACTTGTGAGTATGTGAGGACACGTTTTATACAATGTACATTTGAGAACTATGAATAATTCATGGCATGTGTTTGATAGCACATTCAATGAACGTGTGAGTGAATGTTGGAAGCAAGGAGCTGCACATAGGGCTGCCAACCGACCTCATTTTCCTGAACATGTCCTCATTGTATTGTTACAGGCTGTCCGGGAGGCAATGACCGGAATTATTACTCTTAAAGTGTGTAATCTCTTTATCCTTATCATTGGTCAAGTTTGCAAGGCTTACACAAATCAGCACATGTAGACATAGTGCACACGCCTTATTCTTCAAGAATCATCACTTCCGGTTGTAACAATGCAAATATCAACATGTTTTCTCAGACTTCCCGAGTTCTTATATTTTGTTTATGCATTAGATCTATTCACTCCATCTTTTCAATTCAGTTTTATCTTCTTGGTGAGTAAACACTTCCAAATAAATATTCCTCCTTTCCTAATTTATTAAAGACTTTAAGATAATATAAAGGTGTGTTTTGGAATCACAGGGAAGGCCGTCCTCAAAAGGCCTCGTTTTTCGACTCATGTGTCCTCGTGTTCTGGGTTAGAGAGGTGGCAGCCCAACCTTCAGGTAACACCAGGTATCCTCGTGTTCTGGGTTAGAGAGGTGGCAGCCCTAGCTGCAGGTACCACCAGGTATTCTCGTGTTCTGGGATATAGATTTGGCAGCCCTAGCTGCAAGGAACACCAGGTTTTCCCATGTTTTGGGATAGAGATTTGGTAGTCCTAGATGCAGGTAACACCAGATATTCCCATGTTCTGGGATAGAGCGGTGGCAGCCCTAGCTGCAGGTAACACCAGGATTACTCACGTTCTGGGTTAAAGAGGTAGCAGCCCAACCTGCAGGTAACACCAGGTATTCTCATGTTCTGGGATAGAGCGGTGGCAGCCCTACCTGCAGGTAACACCAGGTATTCTCAGAGAATGAGGACAAGTAAAGTTGAAATAAGAATTACAAGATATACATGATTTGTGGTGTTGATATGAAATCTCAAGAAGAAGCAAAATAATGCATATGTGATTTTTATTATTCAATTATTTAAATACACATTTACTTCCTTCAATAGTTTATGCACGAGATAGTAATTACACGTATGAGTTTACGAGGCTCAGGGAAGATAATCCTGAACTGTCAGTTAACTAGGCCAATATCCAAACAAAAGTGGGACATTATGGAGATAACATGAGGACGCAAACATTGTTACAATTTATCTATGTTCCCAACTGTCATCAATAAAGTTTCATTCATAATTTATGTCTTCAATAATAATCCTCTGAAGTATTTCGAGTGTTTGCGTCTATGTTAATTATGACACTTTATGTTACTTAACGTATTCATTACAGACAATTATTTTTTATACACAGGCACTGCAATGTGCTCGAAACACCGCGTTGCAGCAGTAGCCGGAATCAATGAAATGTCGGCCAACGTCCACCTCCGGCCTTGGTGGTGTTGGTCTTCTTGCGAGGGTTACACTCCGCAGCAGAGACGTGGTGAGGGTCGAAGAGCCCAACCCACAAGCAAGTAGCCCAGAGAAAGATCCGGCTTCCTGGAGATGAGCGGCGTCCCGGAGTGCGGCTCTGTGGGTCATGAACGGGGTACGATGAAGGCAACACGGCAGCAAAGACGTATAAACGGTGCATAGGGGACCGCCGGTGTGGAGGCAATCGGCCAGGGAAGGAGCTGCCCTCCCACGGCCAAAGGTGCTAGGATATGTGTGCGGGCACGAAGCACCGGGTGCACAAGGCTCGCCTCCCCCAATGGAGGGGTTAGCTTGGGAGCAGGCACATTTCGCAGTTACGGGAGAAGCACGAAAACAACGCAAAGCACGAAGACAACGCTACGTCTGGAAATAGGTTCGAACGCACGGCAGGACAAAGGCACCCGCTTTCTGTTAACGCCGAACGTTGGGCGGCGCTTACCAAACCCGACACCCCACATTGTGCCAACGGCTTCGGGCTGAAGAGCGCAATTGGGAGGGTACAAGCCTTACCCTGGTGCGAGGAAATGCAACCTAAAGACAAAATGTCATGGCAGGGCAGACCAGGCCCTAAGCCTTGGTTGGCGGCTGGTCTAGGATCGAAGCTCCTGACAGGCGGACAGTTAGAGTATTGCTTAGCTGATCCGGCAGCTTCTGCAACTTGTCTTGTTTCAGATGTAGGGTTGTTAAATTTCCTCTGGAATGAACTAGGCAGGCCGAGAGAGGGATCATGCTGCATGGGCAATACATGATCTCTATATTTTAACCCAGGCTTTGTGCTATGGAGAGGCAATAACTCCATCCCTGGTCTTAACTGGTCTCGAAATCAAAGCGAGAGGCAACTGTTACGGGTTATAAGTCCCTGTCAATTGGAGTTGCCTCTGACGGTGGGAGACACCTACAGGTGTCACTGATCAGCTACCGCCCGCCTCAAGCTGGGCAGCCCCGGCCAATTGGGTGCTGATCCGCCACAGCCTGCCTGCTTCAATTGGTGCTTAGGGCTAGGACAAATCTGATCCGCAGGCTGTAAAACCAATGCACCAGGTACAAATGAAAAGAAAATAGAAACCTCAAGCTACAGCTAGTAAACTTGGAACGTGAGAATCATGTGTCCAGGATTTTCCACTGACCAATATTGACGATGTGAGAAAAACGGCTGTGATTGATGCCAAACTCAATCGTCTTAACATTTATATTGCTGGCCTGCAGGAGACTCGTTTCGCTGAGGAAGAATCACTCAGGGAAAACAATTACACCTTTTTTTGGAAGGGTAGAGGGCAGGCAGAAAAAAGGCAACACGGTGTGGGATTTGCAGTGAAGAATTCGCTACTGGGAATGATTGAAATTCCAGCAGGAGGAAATGAAAGACTATTATCCCCGAGCTTGGCAACCTCTGCACAAAGAAAATTACTTACTTAAGGGAAATGCACAAAGACAATTATGACTGTAGCGTGGTCACTTACAGTTGAGAGAAACCCTCACACATAAAGTTGTATGACAAAAAGACTACCCTTAGGACAGTCTACCCACTGAAGAAAAAGAAGATAAAATTTGGCTCGTTATGTTCCAGGAGGGATAACAAACCCGGTCACAGTAGAATCTAAACTCCTTACAGTGGTGCAGAATGAGGAAAGATAAAGCGAACAGCCGCATCTTTGAAAAGGCAGCAGATTTAGATATTCCCCGCTACACGATTCCTGCAAAGAAACAAAAACCCAGTCTTCTTTCGTACAACAGGACGATAGAAAGACAATTATGTAAACAACTTTCAGTCTGACTCACACAGCTATAGATCTAATTGTGTTATGCAACGCTAAATTGCACTGAAAATCAGATGTGGTAAGTTTTTGTAATATCCATAATTAGATATTATATTTTATTTAAAATTAGAAACGAATAACTCCCATGGGTAGACAAAGAAAAGAGTTATTATGAAGAGAATATCTCTAACCTATACTATTGAATTAGTATAATGAGTCACATCACAAAGCTTTTGCTAAGAATTATCATGCAAAGAGTTAAGAATGAAAATACAACCTGAAATAGGAGAACATTGTGGGGTTGTAGAAGGCAAGGGTACTGTAGATACTCTATATACCTGAGAACAGTAATTGAACGTTCTATAGAAGTAAATAAAGATCTACATCTTTGCTTTCTTGACTACACAAAGGCTTTCCATAGAGTAAGACATGTCAACATGATAGAGATGCTTGAAGATCTACAAATTGATGGAAAAGACCTTACACTTGTCAAATTTAAAAAAAAACACACAAAATAACACATATTGAAAACAAAACGCTGCCATTTATATTGATAATGAAGTAGGTCAATATCAGCCAATTAAGAGAGGAGTGAGACAGGGATGTGTAATGTCTCCAGATCCTTTTTTCCTGTATAGTGAAAATATTTTCCGAAATGTTGACGATATGAAAGGAATCATAATTGGCTGACGAAACCTCAATAATATTAGCTATGCAGATGATACAGTACTTGATTGCAGACAATGAGCAGAATCTGCAACATTTAGTAGATGCGGTTGTTGCATACAGTGAACAACTAGGGTTAGAACTGAATTAAGAAGACCCAGGACGAAGGAAATACCACAATGTAATATACAAGTATGCCGGCTTCCTGGCCTAGAGGTTAGCTTCTTCTCCGTAATCTCGTATACTCTCGTAAGTAACGTGACGATGGTGAGAATCAGCAGTGGTTCGAATCGTGTCAGTAACTTACGGGGTATGTGAGCCGGCCGCTCAGAAAGCAATGGCAAACTACTGAGCGTAATCTTGCCAAGAAATCAACAATCAGCTGAAAAATGCTGATGTTGACAGCAATGTCCTGTAAAAGGAAATGCAAACATTTAAAAAAAAATATACAAGTAAATGGGAATATTCTTTAACAAATCAATAGGTACAATTATCTCGGAACTGTCTAACATCTGAAGGGAGATGCCTTGAAGAGAATAAAACAAGAATTGCATTGGCAAAAAGTGGTCTTTTGCAAGATGAAAAACATACTGACCGATAATAAATTCAATTCCAACGAGAAAAAGAGCGTTGAGGTGCTACATAGAACATGTACTTTTGTATGGATATGAAGCGTGGACAATGAACAAATAGGATGAAAAACGTATGATGGCTGTGGAAATGTGGTCTCTGGGGAAAATGCAAAGAGTACCATGAACAGACAGTAAAACCAATGAGTACCATGAACAGACAGTAAAACCAATGACTAAGTCATACAGAAAACAAATGAAGATCGTAAACTGATTATTGAAATTAGATGTAGACAGTCAAAATGTTTTGGGCATGTTATGAGAAGAAATAAATTTGAGAACTTTGTGACAACTGGCATTATCGAGAGGAAGAGAACAAGAGGAAGACAGAGAACTAAATACCTGGATGGCTTGGCCATGTGGTATGACTGAGAACAGAACACTGAGCTGATCAATGACTCTAGTGATCAAGTGAAATGGCGAATCATGACCACCCATGCTTAACGGTATGTCACATGATGGATGGACGGATACTGTCAGATAATGTTCTCCAGCGTACACTGCTGTATATTACATTTCTGATCACTAAGATGAATGTTCAGGCACAATGGTGATGGTGGTATTTGGTGCCAGAAGGTCAGCTTTCCACTCAGTTTTTAGTCCAGCAATCCACGAGGTTTGACTGGCAGTCGACAAGGTCTCTCCTCTGCTTCTTCTCTCTGTTGACTGAGGACTGCTACATATGGTTTCAACATGTGTCACTGCCTTCACTCTACCTGATGTTAGTGACCTCCCACAGATGACCAACAAAAACTGTTAACTAGCAACAGAACAAAGTTTATCATGTCCAACATTATTATATTTTATTACATATAACATTGCAATTCACTCAGGAAAATCATTTCCACCAACAATTGATCATATTTTGTAAATTACTTAACAACCTACATAATAAGAAAAATATCAGTTGAATTATATTTAACCTTAGCCAAGCAAGAAACGTAAATTTTACACAAACATGTGAAAACAAAATGCACAATCTGAACAGGTGAATAGTTGATATCTCACTCATTCAATGTTCTATACACAGTCTCGGGTCATTTCTGTGTCCTGAATGTTCTACACACAGTAGGTGTAGCCCAGAGGTGAACAATCACATCAGGAAAATACATTTCACTCAAAACACTATTGGTTGGGGGGAGGGGGGGAGGCTCAGTAGCACAGTAACTAGCGCCCTTGGCTTTCACCCTGGTGGTCAAGGGTTCAAATCAAGGCAGATTTGTAGAACTGATCTGAACTCCAAGCTCAACTCAGTATACATGGCTTCCAGCAAATGTCTTGGGGAGTGAAAGCAGTCGGCCATGATACTCATCACATGGCCCCTTGTGTTCCAACAGGCCAATAACAATCTGGGGGTGGCATAAATGCACAATAGGCATGAAGGCGTGTGAAATGATTCCTTTACTGACACTGACGTTACTACTGGTTGGTGAGCCCTTTGAATGACTGTGTTTTAACTCTTAAGTCTGATACAGTGACATTCCGGCTGTTTGAGCCACACACAAATGTTAACACTTGTACAGACCAACAGGTACTCGGTGAGGGATGTGGTCAGTATCACACCGGCCATCTTGACTTCCCATGACATTCTTGGTACCCAGTTTAGACTGGGTCGACCTGGGCTTCCAATTAGATTTGTATAAATCTGAATCCGCCCAGCTGTGGATCAAACCCATGGCCACCAGGCAAGTGTCTGGCCACTCTATGACCACCAGGCAAGTGTCTGGCCACTCTATGACCACCAGGCAAGTGTCTGGCCACTCTATGACCACCAGGCAAGTGTCTGGCCACTCTATGACCACCAGGCAAGTGTCTGGCCACTCTATGACCACCAGGCAAGTGTCTGGCCACAGCACTACAGCGGCTCATATGGAAAGGGCTTGTACCTATTAGAGTGAGTCTGGTGTAGATTTCCTCCCAAACAAGTAGTGAAGTGCAATCTTTTATGATGCAAAGCTCTCCTTCCCTTCTCCAAGAAAGCAGCGGGGTGTGGAAGACAGCTGCTGGCACTTCACATCTACAGAGAGGAACATCAGGATGTCACCAGCTGGTGATTCAACACAGCACATTTGCTAGGATTAGGTTATGAACATTTCCTGTATGGGTTTGAGGTATTTTGTTGCCAAAAGATCCAACCCAATGCCTGGAGAGTTCCACACACCATACACATGACATACCCTTCATGTATTCACTGATGTCTCCTTATGTGTGCCGCAGTGAGCCTAGTCTCAGGTATAAGAGAAATTTCAGGCCACAGTGGCATGTAAGAAAAGTACTAAATGCAGGTCACTGTGGATACCAGCTGTGCCAGATGAAAAGAGTGGCCAGTAAGATCTTCACTGCTATTTGTACAGAACCTCATACAAGCCCTATATACACCTCTGGGAGGACCTAAACAAGAGTGGTACAGGATCTCAGAGTAAGTGCAGCCCCAGAGGTGAACAATTGGCAAATGGTACGAGGGGGCTTCAAGTGAAAACCTTAGAATTGTGATTGGAATTACAATAATAATGCCACTGACAGGTAACCTGTCAATATTGTTGTTAAGGATGTCAAGAGTGTTTAGCATTGTGACATCATGGTGCAGATGAAATTGGTGACGTCATACGGAGAGTTTAAAGATGACCGCCCCATTTTTAACATGAACCAAAGAGGAGCAGCGTTCTGTTATGCATTGTTTTTATCAGTGAAGGGGTGAATCTTATAGAAATTCATTGGGAATAAAAGTCAAGTCAGTCCAGCAAGTGTGTGAGTGGAGTAGGAAGTTTCAAAAGGGCGTGACTTCTGTGACAGACTGTTCATGACCAGGTCAGGCACACCGAGTAGCAGTTTTCAGAAAGGCTTCATTTCTTGCAAGCAAACTATATTCATCTCTCTCTCTCTCTTTTTCTTTCTCTCTCTCTCATAATAATAATTAAAAAAATACTAATAATAAAACCCTAATATGACAGCCATGTGTGGATGAAATAATGTATGGAAGACAGTGATAGAAGGACAAAATGTGAGATGTGCCAGCATGCCCAATTCTTAACCTTTTGAAAATAAAGTTTGTTCGTTTCTTCATTCTCTCTCTCTCTCTGTGTGTGTGTGTGTGTGTGAGAGAGAGAGAGAGAGAGAGAGAGAGAGACAGAGAGAGAGAGAGAGATACAAACAGAGAGAGAGATACAAACAGAGAGAGAGAGAAAAATTGCATGCATGCAAGCCCTGTATGTTTAACATCCAGTTTTCACAAAGGCTTCCTTTCTTGCAAGCAAACTATATTCATCTGTGTATGTTTAACATCCACAAAATACATACATATAAGCATATAAGCATACAACATCTTCTACACACAAGATTGCATGGATACCCAAAAAAAAGGCAAACAAGAAAAACAATTTGTTTAAAATAACTATTTCAAGAGATCAAATAAATAAGCAAGCTTAACACACACAAAAAGTTGATCAAGAAAGAAAATAGTGTGATGTCTGAGACAGTCCTCATATTGCACCAAGCCAGTTTACACAAGTGTCCTCACTAATTATCATTTTGGCAAATACCACATGTTTATTAAACTAAAGAAAAGTGATACTGATGCATGCTGGTAAAATAACAGTTACACATGTGTAGCAGGAGTGTCCAACATATACAGAACAGAGAACATTATTTTGGCCAAGTTTTGTCCAGAACTTCCCAGCCGATACAAATTAGTGAGACTGGCGTTTCAATAATGTGACCGCAGCACAAAGCCAGAGTCATGGTTTGAGTGCGGGCGAAAGAGCAATTTTTGTACGACTGTTCGACAAAGTCTCCATAAGCTCCCACTCTCTCTTGATAAGTAGTGGGCCTGCAGTCAGTAAGCTGGCATAGCTTTGTGGTCAGTCCTGCCTGGCGTAGTAGTTAGGTAGGCTCTGACAATTTTTGTTTTCCGGACATGCCTACAGTAAATTGGTTTCCTTGCACTATCGTCTGTAAAGACGGCAAGGTGTCACAACATGGACAATTTAGTACACAACACCGTGCCTCATTTTGAAATACCTGGCTATTTCATCAATAGTGAGTCAACTGTTGTCTTGGACTAGCTATCGATCTGGCGTTTAACTGTGTCAGTTGTTACACCTGCTAGTCTCCCACTAAATGATTCATCAATTACATTTTGTCTTCCACTTTGAAATCATTCTACCCATTCATCCACTCTCCCCTAACTCAAATGTCTCTATACTGAGCCATCATTCTTCTGTAGATTTCACAAGGTTTCCTCTGACCACACACAAAATACCTCTTTGTTCTTCCACGGTGCAAGTCAATAGTGGGCCAGTCATTTTGTAATCGCTATTGAAAATGTGCTGAAAGCCTACTGATAAAAGCTGGTCTCCCTGGTGAAGGGGTAAACGACTTTCTCTGTAATCCCGTATATCCACGTGAGGAACACAGCTGCACAAGATTTGGCTGTAGATCGCGTCACGTTGGTTACTTACGGGAAGGAAAGCAATGGCAAACTACTGAGCGTAATCTTGCCAAGAACATCAACTGCAGCTGAAAAATGCTGATGTTGACTGCAACATCCTGTAAGGGATATGCAACTTTAAAAAAAAAAAAAATTGAAAATGTGCAAATTACTTGATTCTCACGACCTCTACATGGGTATTGATTAAGAGCCAGTTTGTGTCCTGAAATAAGATTTTGCCACTGTCCATACTCTTCCATGCATTTTGTAATGAAATTTCTGTTACTGAATGACTCTATTACTACTGGTCGACTGACATACTCTTGTTTAACAGATTTGTAATATTCAGGTGCCAGCAATGACTTTTTTTATTCACTTCACGAGTTAAAGAAATGCATGTTCATGTGATCTAATACAGAGTATTACAATTTCATTAATGTAAGCAGTTTTAATTCACATTTTGTGCTTAACTGTTAGAAAATTTTTAAAAGGTGGTAATAATCAAATAACATGAATTGCAAAAAAAAAAAAAAAAAAAAATAATGAAATAATTTATTAATATCAGGTGTTTGTGAAACAATAAACTTCATGTGAACAAGTATTGATTCCCTGGCTTTGATCAATGTTAGACAAAAGACAACACTACTTACATTCAGACACATGCAGTATTACAGAGAGTGGTAGAAGGCGGGCATTAGGGGTGAGGCATGCTTAGGATATGAGCAAACCCAAGGGATGATTAACTTGAGGATAAGTGAATAGCTGGCAAATCTTTAGCAAAACCTCTTGTGTTTTCATACATTGATCAAGTTTTACAGCCCTTTATCAGCATGGGTACTCACACCTGCTTTCTTCACTTCCAACAAGGACTTCAATGACTGATGCTCGTAGTATATGTATCAAACTGTACAAACACACCTCCATATGTGAGTATTGTTCATTGCTCATCTGTGCTCATGGGCTTTTTAAAAACCATTTCAATAATATTTGTACAACCCCTCCCAAAATTAGTAAAACTGGGTTTCTTTGAAAATTATAAAATAACAGTGAATGAAACACCTGCAATGCTTTCTTTGAATGTCAGAAGTTCCACAATATATTAAATGATAGACTGAAGAACTAGAATCACTATCTATGCACTCATTACACACTGATGCGTGCTCTGTCTCTCGGCATATGCTGTTAATGTACAATGAATAAATCAATTAAAACAAGAAACGAAACTGGTCAGCTTGACAAGAACACAATCACAAGTGACAGAATGGGCGTTGCAGTCAGTCTTCATCAGTAAACAAACAATGAACAGACACATACAATTATATCTACATACAAGTTAGTTAGTTGCATATCTTTAACAGGATGTAGCAGTCAGCTCCAGCATATTTTTTTACTATTTGTGATTCCAGAGCATGTTTTACATTTCGTAGTTTTTCGTTCTGAACAACCAGCATTCATTCATACCACTGTATGGAAACCAACGCAAGGCGGTCTGCTTCCAAATCGTCCGCAGCTATGTTTCGAATATTGTATGCGGGATTACGAATTGCATTCATAACCCCTTCGCCACAGAGAAGATATACATACAAATTTTACTTACCTGGTGTACTTGAATCATAAGAATGGGCACAGAAATAAAATTAGGCGGGCTCTCAGTCTGATTTGTATGTCTAAGGAGTCATTCATGTATGCGCTGATAATCCTTGATGCACTAATAGTATTTACACAGTTTTACTACAGTTCAACCAATTTCATTTCTCATTGTAGTTGTAGGGATGCTGATTGTTCCCACAGCACGCTGACTATGAATGTGCTGATGTGATCACATTTGCCACTGTCATTGTGCGTTAACAACTTCAAGTTGAAACCAGTAAACATTGTGTTCATAAATGTACTGCAGATGTGGCCAGTACACTGACAGCCGATCAGTATGGTGATTTTAGTCAGGTGAAGCGACTGACGGTCACAATCTCCACCCCTTAGCCACTAACATACAATAGAAAGCACCCATATAAATAGGAAATATTAATGGAATCAAAAACACAAACATCAAAAGAGAACATTCTTCAACTTAAAACAAAAAGTTAAAGTATAAGTCAGGAAAAACATTACTCCGAATGAATGAAAGAAAGGTAACACTGATGGAAATTTATGTAAAGCGAGCAGCAGTGACCAAAAAATATGGCTAAATGAGGCACAATAAAAAATATATGTCATGAAAATCTATGACAGAAGAAATATATTCATTCTTAATCTAGTGCAAACTAAATGTGTGTGTGTTATTATATTTTTTAACACTGTAGATTATATTAAGAACACTGACCCATGTACAATTTGTGTTAAAAATAAACATGCCAAAGGAATAAAAATTAAACTTGTTTGATTCCCAGAATACATTAACAAAGTCATTCATACAGAGAATACAATTCTTTCAGTTTAGTTAACAACTGCCAATGAACACATAGAATGTTTTAGTATAAAAGGTAAAACAATCATGCAGAAACAGTAACAATATAAACTACTAATATGTTTGTGCATGTGAGTGAAAGACTCATTATATTATATACATGTAGAGTGCTGTGAAGGCACATCACATTTTATGGTCTGTATCAACAATTAATGTCGTTTTGCAACCAGTTGTCAACACTAATATTTTGTCTGTTTCCCGTGTTTCTTCTACTATCCAAACTCCCCATCCCGACCCCAATCTAAGGGTTGCAGGGATGACTTGATTGATGTCAAAAGTCAAGGTTTTCCCCAGCTCCTTATTTTCACAAAGTCTATCAGTGTAGCAATGACACAATCTGTCTTTCCTCTGGCCTGGCCATCCTCCATCCTATTCTAGCCTCTCCATCCTCTATCCTGTCAAAGCCTGTCCATCCTCTAACTTGTCAAAGCCTAATTCATTCATTATGTGCCATGCTGATAAGCATGGACGGTCATGTTTGTGGATCAGCTCCATGTTTCTGTCTCAATCATGCCACGTGGCCAACCCATCCAGATATTTAATTCTTCGTCTTCCCCTTGGTCTGTTTCCTTCGATCTTGCCAGTTGTCACCAAGTTCTCCAATTCATTTCTTCTCATAACATGCCCAACAAATTTTAACTGTCTACATCTAATGTCTCTAATCAGTTTATGATCTTCATTTGTTTCTTGAAGGACTTGTTCATTGGTTTTTCTATCTGTCCATGGTATTCTTTGCATTTTCCTCAGAAACCACATTTCCACAGCCATCATATGTCCAAGCCTGTCCATCCTCAAACCTGTCCATCCTCAAACCTGTCCATCCTCAAACCTGTCTATCCTCTAACCTGTCCATCCTCTAACCTGTCCATCCTCTAACCTGTCCATCCTCTAACCTGTCCATCCTCTAGCTTGTCCATCCTCTAACCTGTCCATCCTCTAACCTGTCCATCCTCTAGCTTGTCCATCCTCTAACCTGTCCATCCTCTAGCTTGTCCATCCTCTAACATGTCCATCCTCTAGCCTATCCATCCTTTAACCTGTCCATCCTCTAGCCTATCCATCCTATAGCCTGTCAATCATCTAACCTGTCCATCCTCTAACCTGTCCATCCTCTAACCTGTCCATTCTCTAACCTGTCCATCATCTATCCTACTCTAACCTGTCCTTCCTCTAACCTGTCCATCATCTATCCTACTCTAACCTGCCCATCATCTATCCTACTCTAACCTGTCCATCCTCTAGCCTGTCCATCCTCTAACCTGTCCATCCTCTAACTTGTCCATCCTCTAACCTGTCCATTCTCTAACCTGTCCATCATCTAACCTGTCCATCATCTATCCTACTCTAACCTGTCCATCCTCTAACCTGTCCATCCTCTAACCTGTCCATCATCTATCCTACTCTAATACTCTAACCTGTCCATCATCTATCCTACTCTAACCTGTCCATCCTCTAACCTGTCCTTCCTCTAACCTGTCCATCATCTATCCTACTCTAACCTGCCCATCATCTATCCTACTCTAACCTGTCCATCCTCTAGCCTGTCCATCCTCTAACTTGTCCATCCTCTAACTTGTCCATCCTCTAACCTGTCCATTCTCTAACCTGTCCATCCTCTAACCTGTCCATCCTCTAACCTGTCCATCATCTAACCTGTCCATCCTCTAACCTGTCCATTCTCTAACCTGTCCATCCTCTAACCTGTCCTTCCTCTAACCTGTCCATCATCTATCCTACTCTAACCTGCCCATCATCTATCCTACTCTAACCTGTCCATCCTCTAACCTGTCCATCCTCTAACTTGTCCATCCTCTAACCTGTCCATTCTCTAACCTGTCCATCATCTAACCTGTCCATCATCTATCCTACTCTAACCTGTCCATCCTCTAACCTGTCCATCCTCTAACCTGTCCATCATCTATCCTACTCTAATACTCTAACCTGTCCATCATCTATCCTACTCTAACCTGTCCTTCCTCTAACCTGTCCTTCCTCTAACCTGTCCATCATCTATCCTACTCTAACCTGCCCATCATCTATCCTACTCTAACCTGTCCATCCTCTAGCCTGTCCATCCTCTAACCTGTCCATCCTCTAACTTGTCCATCCTCTAACCTGTCCATTCTCTAACCTGTCCATCATCTAACCTGTCCATCATCTATCCTACTCTAACCTGTCCATCCTCTAACCTGTCCATCATCTATCCTACTCTAATACTCTAACCTGTCCATCATCTATCCTACTCTAACCTGTCCATCCTCTAACCTGTCCATCCTCTAACATGTCCATCCTCTAGCCTATCCATCCTTTAACCTGTCCATCCTCTAGTCTATCCATCCTCTAGCCTATCCATCCTATAGCCTGTCAATCATCTAACCTGTCCATCCTCTAACCTGTCCATTCTCTAACCTGTCCATCATCTATCCTACTCTAACCTGTCCATCCTCTAACCTGTCCTTCCTTTAACCTGTCCATCATCTATCCTACTCTAACCTGCCCATCATCTATCCTACTCTAACCTGTCCATCCTCTAGCCTGTCCATCCTCTAACTTGTCCATCCTCTAACCTGTCCATTCTCTAACCTGTCCATCATCTAACCTGTCCATCATCTATCCTACTCTAACCTGTCCATCCTCTAACCTGTCCATCCTCTAACCTGTCCATCATCTATCCTACTCTAACCTGCCCATCATCTATCCTACTCTAATACTCTAACCTGTCCATCATCTATCCTACTCTAACCTGCCCATCATCTATCCTACTCTAACCTGTCCATCCTCTAACCTGTCCATCATCTATCCTACTCTAACCTGCCCATCATCTATCCTACTCTAACCTGTCCATCCTCTAGCCTGTCCATCCTCTAACCTGTCCATCCTCTAACTTGTCCATCCTCTAACCTGTCCATCATCTAACCTGTCCATCATCTATCCTACTCTAACCTGTCCATCCTCTAACCTGTCCATCCTCTAACCTGTCCATCATCTATCCTACTCTAACCTGCCCATCATCTATCCTACTCTAATACTCTAACCTGTCCATCATCTATCCTACTCTAACCTGCCCATCATCTATCCTACTCTAACCTGCCCATCATCTATCCTACTCTAATACTCTAACCTGTCCATCATCTATCCTACTCTAACCTGTCCATCCTCTAACCTGTCCATCCTCTAACATGTCCATCCTCTAGCCTATCCATCCTTTAGCCTGTCCATCCTCTAGTCTATCCATCCTCTAGCCTGCCCATCCTCTAGTCTATCCATCCTCTAGCCTGCCCATCCTCTAGTCTATCCATCCTCTAGCCTATCCATCCTAACCTATCAATCCTCTAACCTATCCATCCTGTAGCCCGCCAATCCTGTTGCCTGCCCATCCTCTAGCCTGTCAATATTCTAACCTGTCCATCCTCTAACCTGTCTATCCTCTAGTCTGTCTATCCTCTACTCTAACCTGTAAACAAAAACAGGAGTATACAGATATAATGAAATAAAACTAAATATTAGGGATGTCTAGTAGGCTATAAATGCCCTATACATATGCAATGGAACAGGCACTGTGCTGGGATAATCAGTTGAGTGATAATCAGTAATGTTTGTAATACATTAACTGGCATACACAAGTGAAATCAACCAGGATGTGTTGAGTGTTATCATACAATCCCTTGATCATCATGTGAAGCAAACTGTCAATTTTACAATCATTTTGCTCCTACACTGACTGCCTTCAACCATTCCTTGAATAACAATTTGCCAAGGTGAACCTGCTGAGTTACATGAAGCTGGTCAAGCATTCGATGTTTCACAACTAAAGATAAGAGTGGTTACTACAGGAGGTCTTCATTGTGAAGTGGTTGTACTACCTGCCTCGTGATCAGAAGGTCACGGATTCGCTACTGGTATCCATCATTTGGTTCTTGAGCACAGTTTTTTCTGAGACCTCTAGGGGCCACCACTACAGTTACTGGGTTTGTCTGGAGAGAGAACGAGCTATATGTTTTCGGCAGGTGGCTAGCTGTCTGGAGACAGAATGAGCTATATGTTTTCGGCATGTGGCTAGCTGTCTGGAGAGAGAACAAGCTATAAGTTTTTGGCAGGTGGCTTGCTGTCTGGAGAGAGAATGAGCTATATGGGATACAAAGGGATACAAATCCAGGAGCAATAAAGTCGACCCTCGCACCTTTTAACCCCTTTTTAACTACAGATAAAAGTGGCTGCTAGTGGCCTGTATGTGTATTTATTCACTGACAAAGTCACGAGTTAAATGTCTTGCAAATGAAATAAGCAGATGTTTTCTGTACCATTTGTGTTTAAAAACCTTGATCTTTTGCTACACGTCTGCAATAAGCGTTCTGCTTTGACACTTGTACACAAGAGCAGACACCACCTCAGATTTATTATGGTGATGTTATCCTCTAACTACACCACCAGATTAATTCAATATTAAATACTTTTTCTACTACATGTATTCACGCAACATACACATACTGCAATATGCAATCAAACTCATAATTGAGTTAAGCCCAGAACAGACATCACAGCACTCAGGACATTCCCATTGTGCTTCGAGCTCATCTTCATCAACCAGCGAAGAGTTCTAATACCAAAAGTATCAGTTGCAATCTGACTATGTGTCTGTCTGACCTTTCCTCAGATTACAGAGTGGTGGACAGATTCTCTGGCCACTCCTTGCTACACCATTCTCTTCAGGCCATGATGGTGCATCTGTTCTCTCACACTATACACAAGATCCCAAAGGGTGCTGACCACATCTGCCTTATCATGTACCAGAACCCCAACCAGTGGTGCAGACCCAGCCAATTTGTCCGTCTGCTCATTTCCCAACACACCAGCATGCCTGGGGGAACAGATCCAATGGATTCCCCATCTTGTCAAACACATAGTAATGCTGTTGTGTGGTAAGATGCTAAATGACAAATGAAATAAGATGATGAAAATGTTGGGTCCTCAGATATGTCTTCTGGCTGAAGCCAAGAACTTTAAGGACAAGTAGACTGCAGCAAATGGCTTGTATATACATATTATTACATTTGTTCTTCAAACATTGATTCCTAACAAAACGTCTACATTATTTAGTGTCCATATGCTTGTTATAATCAGTATTAGAGTGTTATATTTATTTTAATATACAAAGTTCCAGTAAAAAAATACATTCTGGTAAGCATTTATGTTTTTACATAAATGCATGAGCACACAAACAGCCGAACATGTTAATTATTTAATAAAGCTGGTGGAATAACTACACGGCCAAGTCGTGTGACTCAGGGTAACATCTGTTGACGGCTGGATGCTGGGATGTTGCTGCTCCATGAAAATACATGTGTAGTGTGGTTGACGGTTGTGTGCATGGGAGTTGGTGTTGGATGAACAGGCACCTCATTGCTTTTGAAAACAAACAGATCAGTGGTGATACACTGCAGAAATATCACTGCTGCCACTAATAAGATGAACCAAAATTTCTCACTGCCCTGTTCAACATGAAAAGAAATACTTTTTTTTTAGATTCAATGCAATAAAAACATTAAGTTATAAAATCAAATCTGTATGACAGTTTTTTTAACCATGTAATCAGTAGAGGTTCAGTTCTTGTTAATTAACTAATGCTTCATGAACATGAACTAATATTTCATAAACAAAAGAACGAAGAAGACTCTCAAACTAGAAATAGAAAGGAATCCATGACTTTGTACCAAGAAGCATTTAACATAAAACAAAAAAGACACATTTTCTAAATGAAGACAATGAATGACATAATTGTACCTATTTTTGGTACACACAAATTTCGAAATAAGAGTGCTATTATTTTGATTCTTAAAATGAAGAAAGCAAACAAAGAATTCTGGAACAACCTCTGTGAGTGCCTAGTCTGATCATGACTTTCCAATCCTTCCTGTCACCTATTACTGTCATGATGTTGGTGTTGTATTATTATTTGCATGCTAATGATTAAGGTTATAGATTTAATCCAGACTTTCAAGCAATAAACAAACAATTATGCAGCTGTTCTACAAATATGTGATCAACCGAAAACAAATTTCCTTTATACTTTGAAAACATGGCATCTGGTTTAGATTCTTATGTGAACTAATTTTAAACAATTAACATACATTCTTTGCACCAGGTTGTTGTAAGTAAAGAGATGATGATATGACATACAACAAATACAAACAAGAATAAAACAACCATTGACTAGAATGTGGTTTGGGGATGGGGGAGGGGAATAAATAGTGATTCTTTAAAATATTCCATGCGACTCGACGCGCTATTGTGAGCAAGTCGCCTTATCAGCTAACGCAGAGGATGCCTCGCGTTAAAAGTGCCGCGCAGAGACATGCGCTATATTCAGCCGGGAAGAAGAAGGCAGAGGCGAAGAAGAACGCTACGACTGCTGACTCTGTATCTACGAACAGCACTCCGGCTCCTACACCAGCTGAAGCCGTCCCAGTTGATGAACAAACCACATCGCAAGCCAGTAGTAGCCGGGAAGTTCCAACCAGCTCCAAGACGATGCAGCCCAATCTACCACTACTACTACCATTGACCTCCACACAGGAGGAAACAACAGCAACATCTGAGGACTTCACCGGCAGGATACTGCTCAAACAGACAAACGTGGGTGAAGCTAAACTGTCGGCGCTACCAACAGACAAGCTAATTAGTCTGTTGGAAAACGAGCTAGGACGACTCAGCATAAACCAGCTGCGCAAGACACACGAGGGAGTAGTGGTCTCCCTCAACAACAACCCAAAGACCACAGCACTTATGAAGAAGATAACACAAGATGAAAAGGCCGACATCAAGCTCCACCACGGCATCTTATTGGAAGCCAGCCGACACAACATGATGAAAAGATGGGTCATCAAACGAGTCAAGACCCATCTCACCAATGACCAGATCAGGGAGTTGCTGACCAGGGAAAACCACAAACTCAAGATCACCAGTGCCGAGAGGATTATTGGAAAAAAGAACATCCCCTCTACTGTCGTCGTCGTCACATCAGAGGACCGACTTATCCCTCAATACATCAGGTGGGACAAGAGAGACCAAGTTCCAGAGCACTACATACCCAGAGTGCTGCAGTGCTCTAAGTGCCAGAAGTTTTGGCACACCCGTGCCACCTGCAAGAGTGAGGTTGAGGTTTGCAGATACTGCTCTGGACCTCATCCATACAGCCAGTGCCAGCACGCAAAGATCGACAAGGACTTCAGGAGGCCTAACAATAACAGAAAATGCGCCAACTGCCTCGGCAACCACGGCGCTAGGTACTCGGCTGCCCCTGCCACCAAGACAGCAAGGAAGCTATGAAGATCGCCATCAAGACTAACCTGCCCTATAAAGAAGCTAGGAGGCAGTACGAGGCCACCAATCGACTCACCAAGAGTGACAAAGCTCAACTGGAAGGCCAACTGAAGGACCTGCGATCAAAGTTCACCAGCATAGAGGAGGAAAAAAACAAAACGCAAGAAACACAGATAACAGCTGCTCAGCGCATCCTGGACGAGGCGAGGCAAGTTCAGCAGAAAATCGAGCAGGATGTCGCCCGGATGGCTGTTATACAGGCTGAGATAGAAGAAAGGCTATCAAGCAGGGAAAAAGAAAACGACAAGAAGCAAGAAACACAGAAAACGACCGCTCAGCGCATCCTCGACGAAATGAAGCAAGTCCAGCAGCAGATAGCTCAAGATTACGCTCGGATGGCTCATTTAAAGGCTGAGACGGATAAACAGCTACTTAAAATAAACGACACTTGTCATGAGGTGCTCGACCTGCTCCAGACCAAGACCCAGACAGCCTCACCCGAACCAGAGGAAACAAGAGCACAAACAGACGAAGAAGCAACAGAGGAAGAACGATATCGCTCACCACCAAGACCCGACTGGCGAACGCCGAGAAGATTCGAAGGCAACCCACGACGGGGAAATAGAAGGAACACCAGGAGAGACGACAACTGGTAAAACTCCCTGAAGGAAGCAGCACCATATGACGGGGTGGGTACCCAATTACTCCGGGCCTCAACAAGTGCGCGACTCTGTCCAGACATGTAAAACCTCATCAAGACAGCAACGAACGCAATCTACCCATCAGAAGCCGGGAAGCTGACAACAAGCGGCCCAAAGTACGAAAGAGAAACTTCAAGCTACACCATAAACACCCTACGTAGCCAAGTCGGAAAACGAAGGCTGAAAAGGGGTACTCGTACAAACATTTGAATATTCCATCAAGAAAAATATTAATAGGGAAATCCAAACGACACTCAAACTTGATGGACAGAGTGACTGAACACAACAAAACACAAGTACTTTCAGACACAACTGCTATTCTTCACTGAATGATGATACTGAGAGTGAAAATTTAAGAAATAATACAAGTGGGGTAGTATACAAGAATCTGACAACAGTTTCTGCAATGGCCGGCATGCAAGCAGATTGTTTATTCAGTTAATGCTACTGAGAAAGTTGCTACAATACAAACTGGACATTGTGAAAGAAGCATGTACTAAAATAAATACTTACAAGGTCCCCTTTTCTGTACCACCAATTCTGGAAAACAAAAATCAAAAAAGAAACTAAAACATAGTTCAAACAGTTAACATCATGTCTTCACACCAAGACACTCAGGTCCCATGGATCATGCCAGGTCAAGTTATTCAAATCCAATAGAATCATGCCATGTCAAATTATTCAGGTCCCATAGAATCATGCCATGTCAAGTTATTCAAATCCCACAGAGTCATGCCAGGTCAAGTTATTCAAATCCCATAGAGTCATGCCAGGTCAAGTTATTCAGGTCCCATAGAATCATGCCAGATCAAGTTATTCAGTTAAATAAATGGTATAAGATTTCTTTAACATATCACTCCACCATAAACTATGTAGCTTTGTGTCTGCTGATTCTAGCAAAATAATTTGCTGGTTTCCTCCTACCTTCCACATTACACTTAGATATCTTTAATAAACATATTAGGCAAATGGAACATTACCACATGTCACATTTTTTGGTGCTACAGACATTACCACAATGAACAATGACGTGGTGGCAAAACATCGGGGTGATGTGATTTTTGAGAGAAATGTAGAGAATATCCTAAACAGAGAAGATAACAACACAGTGAGATTTTGACACATAGAGCTAGACAGTGACGCGGTCATCTACACAGATGTGACGCGGTCATCCACACAGATGTGACGCGGTCATCCACACAGATGGGTCGGTCGTCCGACATGTGAGAAGCTCATGGGCCTTTGCAGCTCGGGCCGGAGGGAGAATTGTGAAGGAGGACTCTGGTGCTTTCACTGAAACCACAAGTAGCCTGACCATGGAAGTCATGGCAGTAAGTAAAGCAATAACATGGCTCAAGACACAGACATTCACTAGGGCTTGTTTCCTTAGCAACTCAATGAACATGATCAAGAGGATAGAGGAGGGGTCGATCCGAACAGAATGGTTGCTGCCTCTGGAGCGGTCTCGGCTGGCAAAGATTAGTTTCATCTTCGTGCCAGGGCATGCGGGAGTACAAGGAAATGAGCGGGCTGACAAGCTCGCAGGTGAGGCTACTGTGGAGGGCGGATGCACCATGGACCAGGCTGACATTCTGATTGCTCTACGAGAAGTAAGACTTTTGCGAGAACCAAGTGATGACTGTGAATCTACAACAATGGCCAGACTGCTAGAGCAGCAAATTAAAAGAGGTGTGGCCAAATAGAACACTAAGCAGGAAGTCAAAGAAGATTGATAAACCAACACAGAACTGGCGTCGTTAGCCGCTACACGCTGCGGGATTTGCTGAGGAGGGGATCCGAGCACTTATGGACTGAATGGTTCGATGTGCAATGAGGATGATCTGTCGACTAACTAACTAACTAACTATTGACACCTAGAGGTGTTACAAGATCACTCTTCAAAACTGTCCAGACAAGAGAAATGAAGTCTTTGGTGCATGTCAACAGAAGTGCTGGAATACAGGAATGAGCTTTCAATGAGAAATACTAGGCAAAAAAAGCAAATAAAGACATAGAAAGATGTATATGCAAAACTTAAATGATGAGCAACAAATAACAACTACAGAAACATAAACTGTCATCTACTGCCCCTAGGGTAACTTGCAGTCTAGGATAGGGGGGTCTTCAGCCTAAGGAATTAAGGTCATCTACATAATATGCAGGTTAGGGTTCTTCCCCCCCCCCCCCCCAACAGAAAAAATCCACATCTTACTGAGGATTCAAACCCGAGTCTATGGAAGGAGAACTCGGCGTTCTAGCCACTCAGCCAGCAGCTTCTCAAGAAACATAAATTTCATTAAAATATCATTCATTCATTGGCACCTTTCCGTCTTGACAGACGATAGTTTGGTACATTGTGCTTCAAAAAGGCTTAATAACTACGATCCATGGCTGTGGCGAGTGTGGCTGGTAAGGCCAATTCTTGCTGCAAATGTTTGCCCACAGTAGGTGCATGTGAAAACATGGTCATTTCCACCATTTTGCACCATCTTACGTCTCTCACGCTCTGTGTGTGCTTTATCTGAAATCATTTTCTCCTTTGTCTTTATTCCATTTCTGATAGTTGCCCTCCATGCAACACGTTCAGTGGCTACGTGTTCCCAATGTGCATTATCAATGCCTGTATCAATCATGTCCTGCTTACACACATCTTTGTATCGTAGTAGAGGCCGACCCTGAGATCTCCTACCCGTCTGTAATTCACCAAAAAAGATGTCCTTTGGTATTCTACCATCATCCATCCTTCTAACGTGTCCTATCCATCTAAGTCTACGAAGACTGAGCATGGAATACACCGTCACACAACCTGATCTTTCCAATACTTCAGTATTTGTGATTTTGTCTTGCCACTTAATACCAAGTATTCTTCGCAGACACCGCATATGAAAGCTGTTTAAACGTTTCTCTTGGCGTGAGTAAGTTGTCCAGGTTTCACTGCCATAAAGAAGAGTACTAAGGACACAGGCTTGGTAGACGAGGACTTTTGTTTTGGCAGTAAGCTTCCTGTTCTCCCAGACTCTTTTTGCTAACATGTTCATTGTTGTTGCTGCCTTGCCAATCCTGATTTTGATTTCCTGATCGAGGGATAATTTGCTATTTACCTCTGATCCTAGATATGTAAAATGGTCTACTATCTCCAGTTCGGCGTCGTCAATAAAGATTGATGGTACACCATGTGCACCTTGTGACATAATCTGTGTCTTCTTTTTGTTAATTGTTAAACCAAATTCAGAACAAGCATTGGAGAATTCCTCAAAGTGGGTCGTAACTGCAGCATCATATGCAAAAAGCAACTCTCTGATCAGTACCCTCCTAATTTTGGTCTTGGCCTTCAATCTCTGAGCATTGTAGAGGCCGCCATCTGAGCGTGAGTGAATGTATATACCACCATCCTGATCACGATGATGAACATAATAAACACATTAATAATATAAAATAAAAACTTCTTATGCCTTACATAAATTGTACCGTTGATATATTTATTACACCTGATTCTTGGTACTCTACTGATTTATAGAAAGAGCCTCATTGATTGTTGGGCACAAAGTGGTAGCTAAGTGGTCTTCATTCTCACAGAATGTCCGAACAAATTGACTTTTATTTGTTATCTCAATAAATGTAATGCAGAAGTGGTAGTTGTGATATTGCTAGTGTCACCATTTCAAATAGTTTCTCTTCTAGTGAAGCCACAGATTTTCTCAAGCATTTCAGATCAGATGCAAACAGCTGCCTCTCTTGTGAGGAAACTTAAAATTGGTGCACAGATTTTCTCAAGCATTTCATGACAGATATAATTAATTTCTTCCTTTGTAATTTAGACAATTTCCATGATTGGCACTGGCAGCACAGTTTTAGTAGAAACAAATAATATTCGATCTCACAATGGTCTAAAAACATTTTAACACATGTTACTTACCACCACAAGGCCCACAAGACTACTGACTGAAAATAAATAAAAACAAATAAAAGATTGTTAATAGATGCATCATTTGTATGTTAAAATTGAGAACCTATTAATTTACGATTAGGTTTTTCTTCAGCTCCATCCTAAAAATATTAGATAATTCTGTGTATTTACAGCTGTGATATTTGTGTCACTCAGTCAGCACATAAATTATGGAAATGTGCAAGTAGTCGTCCTGGTGGCTGAAAGCTTTAGATTGGCTCATAATTTTCTTGGTGTCTGTGGTTACCTTGTTGGCAAAGCTGTTACAAATAATGTCTGGAAAGACTGTGGTAGTTATGTTGAAGACTCTTACTGAGACAGGCCACAAGATATTCAGACAAAGACCTAAGACATGATAAAAATTAGAATGTTTGCACTTTGACCCATTTGTACAACAGGTAGTTTTATTCAGAGAAGAGAATGAGGACTGTGTAAAATGACCTTCATCATTTCAGGCTTTCAGTCTGTCATCCCTAACAACTCTCCCGTATTCTTTATTAAATATTAGACGCATATGTCAAATTTAAGTATGCTTATGTTTTCATGTGATTTTTGTTTGTTTGTTTTTTAAGTTAAACAACACTTCACTAAATTGTAAGGCTGATATCTTCGCTGTGGTAAAATATTATAACAGAATAGCTCATATGAGGAAGTAATACTGGCGGGAGCAGAAAAATAGGGAAGACGTTTGTTCTCCATTACTTGTGTAAGAGAACGCACTATGAGGTAAATACGTAGGGGATTTGGGGGTTATGACGAAATTGTCAACAACAACAAACTGTATGTTGACAAGGGCAGTTTTCAACTGGGTTTCCACCGGGATGGATGAGGTTTTAGTTAGGTCTCCGCCGGGAATGGATATGATGAAGATTAGAGAAATATAATGGGCCATATCAGGAAGAAACAGATTATAGAAATAACCAAGTAATTTGATTATTATCACTGGAGAATCTATTTGGATTATTTTGAATATGTGAAATTGTGAACTTCCATTTATGCTCATGTAGTTCTAGATGTGCGTTAAAACAATTGATAGTAAGCAAAGGTGACATGAAATTTGTTTTATTTGAATTGAAGATTTGATTCATCTGTCAAATGCACAGGACCCATACCATCAATATGATATCACTACGTGAAGATGTTGCTCAAGAAGGGTAATATACTACCGCTATAAGATTACAGACCCGATTCCACAGAGTGGATGGCTGTTAGTGCTGAAGGTCAACTGTAGAGGGTGAAGCACATAGCGAACACTGTAACAGAATCGTATTTTGTATCTATGACGAGGGATGCCCACTTGAGAAGATAATACCCGCACTGTCACAATATGGCACTGTAATTGATCAGTCGCTTTAAAAAGTCCCTTAAAATTCGACAGGGTCAACTTCATTGCACCGGGTTTTTATTTCATATGCCTCAGTCTCTTTCCACAGCGCGGAAAGCGTCACACAAAGCACGAACTCCGAGCGTCACACAAAGCACGAACTCCGAGCGTCACACAAAGCACGAAGTAGCTTCAGCGATGACCCACAGGAGTCTCAGAAAAAATATACTTGTGAACCGAAGGATGCGGCCCGTAATCAAACCCACAACCTTCAGAGTCAAATGGCTTGACCACTTCACCATGGAGACTCCCGTAATTGATCAGTCTTGTGTGTCTATGATTTTTTTTTTTTTTTTGCGCATCCTTTACAGGACTTAGCTGTCAACAGCAGCATCTTTCAGCTGTCTGTTGATCTCTTGGCAAGATTACGCTCAGTAGTTTGCCATTGCTTTCTGAGCGGCCGGCTCTGTTATCCCACAAGTCACCAGCGGGGGTCGAACCGCTGCCAGCTCTCGCCCGCTTACGGGACTCTGCATGATAAACCGGATTACGGAGAAAGTGTTGTAACCCCTCGGCCAGAGAGACCGATGTGTCTATGATTAGAGTTTGATTATTGCTGAATAACTGACATTCACATTAAAACAATTTAAAACACCAACGCATCTACCAACAAACAAACAAAACATCAGCATATAAAACTTCCATCGTGCATTGTTTTGGGTTAGAGTTTGTCTCCTTTTTCCTATCTCAGCTAGACAACAGTCATGATTATAAAACGAAGCAAAACTAAATCATAATTGTCTAAAATCTTAATCTGATCCAACATGTTTAAATACCATAGAACATATTCTTTAGAATGTTTTTAATGCAGTAAGATAGCAAATTTCTCATTTATTACGATAAATATTTATATTAAAAATATATTACCAGGCTGTGTATTATTGTTGACTGCAGTAATCGGCAAGAGCTCAATAAAACCATTTCAATAACTCAGTCTCATCTACTGACAAGGCCAGGAAATTGTTACAACAGATATTTAGCAAGTAAAATGATGACTGGGTCTGTGAAAGCACACAGGACAGGGCACGTTTACAGTAGTTCTAATATATTATACAACAGTGACAAAAGTATATCTCTTTGAATGTCTGTTTCGGTGTGGCAGAAGTAGCTAAATAAATGAAAACAGGCAAGATATTAATCTAGATGTGTGATCTGGGATTATTTCAACTCATCAAGGATATAAGTAAAGTCAAGGGCCCTGTACCCTGTCTTGAGGTGTACCGAGTATATGGTGCTAGCCCCATATTTGTATAGATCAATCTGCACCAAACAGGTAGTGTGGTCAATTTCACATTGAATGTCTTTATTTCCCAGAACATTTCCTGATAGTCATTTTAGGATGGGTAGACCTCGAGGCCCAGGTCAATGTTTTTCTTTATATACTGGCATTGATGGGGATTCAAATGTCCTGCTATAAGGTACTTATCATAGGGATGCTGAAGATGGACATAGGGGACATAACTCTGGGCAATAAATGGCATCTTGGTGCGTGATGAACATTTCTTGATGAATCTGCTTGAATATGGCGGCTGGAATGGGGATGTAAACAAGGAATTGGTGACTATGGCTACAGGCAAGCATGACCCCAACATGTAGCTAACGACATTTTCCTGCTGGGGAGACTTAGAGCTTAAGATCTTGTCCTGAATGTAGTGATACAGTGCTCCACTCTTTATCATAATCATAAAATACAGCCTGTTATTTTCAATATAATAAAGGCTCACTAGTTTCCATCATTTCCTATCTATTATTGTGTTCCTCATGGACACTTACTCACCTATTCCTGTTGTGATCTGACCTCGAGTTTAATCACATCATTCCCAACTCTCTAGCTTTCTGCTCTATGCATCTCCTGGCTCTTTAATAACAATATCTAAACAGGTAGCTAAGAAGTTAAGCTACTCCAGTTCTACTCCTTGTCCTCCATAGTCTTCTCACCCTTCAGGGGTTCCACACATTTCTGACGAGTTCAAATGTGTTTCAGCACATCAGAAGCATTGTCAATTTCCTGATTGTTATTTCCAGCACAGCAGCAGCAGGTGAAATAATATTTAGAATACTAGTCTTGCAGTATCATTGCTACACAAAACACTCATAAATGCACTAGAGACAGAGCCATGGGTGCTCAGTCTTTCACCGTAGATGTCAGAGTGCACAGATAATTGCTTCTGTAACCTTTTAACTGCATTAGCATCTAACTCCTCTCATGCATTCCCTGGCACTGGTTTCAAGCTTGATTCTAGGTCACAGAGGTCTGTGCTGTGTTTGTTTGCCATTGGCCATGTTATACTACAGTAAGGACAATCTGCAGTAATGATCCCTTACCCACAGAGAAGGCACCAAGTGCAGAAACTTTACAAGTTAAACAATCAATTCTATCACTGTCACAGACATCTGCATGGTCAGGGCAACTGATCCACAAAAGTTTTCTTCTGACATTTAGGGAATAGACATAGATTTTCAATGGGTCATCGGTCATAATATTTAATATCAGATGCAGGTCATTACAGAGAGCACTCCAGTTTGAATGTATGACAACCACCCGAGCCAAAGCAAGTATCATTTTCTTGACCTACACACATACTGATCCTCTGACATGATGACTGCTTTCACAATAGACTAGGCAAGTTAGACATTACAGGGAAGAAGTGAAAGCTGTTATCTTCATTCTCATGCTGAATGTTGTAGTCTCCTATGCTCCACTTTGTTCTGCAACAACTTTACTTCATGCCCTGACTGTGAATTTCAATTATGACCTCTTGCCATGTAATACAGACTAGTCAGTGTAAACTACATGTCATGATCTCCTACACTTCCTGTTTCAACTTCTGGGCTTTGAGTTCAATCTTTCCAATGCACCACTCCTGGCACTCCCTGCAAAGGTAATATGATACAGTGCTAGTTGTCATTGTCTGTACAGGCTTGTCCTGGATACCATGATATAGTGGCAGTTGGCATTGTCTTGTCTAGACCTTTGCATTGTTCTGGCTACCATGATACAGTAGTAGTTTGCATTGTCTAGACTATTATTGTGTCCTGGTTACAAGCCTTACAAACCTGGAGACACTTTAATCCCAGGTATTTAATACCCGATATGCAAAGTATTTTTACCTACTTGAGGTCAAATAAATCTAAATGTCTACTGCATTTTGACTGCCTAGGCACTACTGTCCGGCAAACAGGTTTTAAACCTCCGACCTCCACAAAATCCTTCCGGCAAACACCAGCAATGACATAAATCACCAATAGTGTAGTTTTAACTAGTTATCTATTTTATCATCACTGGTGTGGAAGATCCACTATCAAGATGGCCTACAAACAGAACTCTTCTATGTCTAAAGTTCTGACTTACTGACAAGATTGCACAACAGTAGATAGTATGATCCATTAACATTGCTGCCTTGTACAATGCATAGGATAACTGCAATCTGAAACAGATTGATAAAAGCACTTGAAATATGAACATGATTATATACAATAAGAAATAGTCAACATGAGACCATGAAATCACACGCTCTTTTCTATGCTTGACAAAGATGATTGGAATTTCATGGAAATGTTTGTACAGTATTTAGTTTATATTGTTAGTGACTAGGTCAGATATGACATACATGGTTCTCAGATCTGTGCTTAGCAGAAAAGAATCTGGCTCCAGATCCTCAGCTAGAGTCAAGAGGAAGGTTGTTTCTGAGCAGAATATAGCCTGTAGGTCTACAACCTTTGATGGAGGTGGATGTGATTACTGCAGATTTGAGATGGCTAGCTTGATGCGCCACAGCAATCAGTGTCAGATTCACAGTCTCTACAGTACAAACTGCAAAATGGACTGATGTGGTATGGGTGGGTATGAAACATTTGCACCTCTCGCTCACAAAAACATGCATGTGTGTATTTACCAGGCCACTCTGGCGTGCAAGGCAATGCACAAACAGATCTGATGGCTTCATGACCACCAGTAGTTGAAACATACAGGCTTTCTGAAGATTATCTATGAATGACTGTTAGTTGAAGATACAGTAACAGATGAAACAACATATTTAAGGATGCTTGAACAGACACAGAAACAAATTTTATTTTCAGAGGGTTAAGAATTGGGCACGCAGGCCCAGCTGACATTCTGCCCTTCTAATCTCTCTGCTCTCACACATGATTTCATTCATTTGAATTAGGATTTAAGTGGGTTCCGGCTCTGTGGGACATATGAAAGGACAAATACAACGTGTTTACAACCAGTGAGCTTGTGGAATGGTCAGCATCTACACCTGACGTTTGCTGTGGGAGATAGAGCATCTGTCAGTGTACCCGGTGTGCTAAGGTGAATTTTAGAGCAATCAATGTACATACAAAGAGCATAACTGTTCACATCAGCTCTGTGACTGTTTCAATACATATGTACACAATGCAAGCCTATGTAGTCACACATACAACAGTGACTGTTTCACTACATATGTATACATAATGCAAGCCAATGTAGTCACACATACAACATTAAATACACTGACTGTTTCTTTACACATGCACACACAATGCAAGCCTCTGTAGTCACACATATAACATTAAACACAGTGACTGGATGGACCCAGCCTAACATGGACATCAAGAAATGTCTTCAGAAGCAAAGGCAATCAAAATGATACTGATCACATGACCCACTGACAGCTGATTGGTCTATAAAGATATGGGTCTAGCACAATATGCTCAATACTTCTTAAGGCTGTAAAAGGGGTCCTTGGCTGACTTAGTAGGAAGAAGACTAAATATGTTTTGTCAAAATGTTTAATTATTACACTATATATTTTGCTCCCTATCCATTTGCAGAGATAAGGTGGCATACATTTTAAAGAAGAGTTCAAAAAGAGAATAAGCATAGCTAAAAATATACTTAACAACATGAAAAAGATGTTAATATCTAGAAACGAAAACAATAAATTAAAAATGATAATATCTAGATGTTAAATATATTCATCACTACTGTATGGTGTAGTGCATGGGCAACAAACTAGCAATTAGAAAATCAAACTAAGGCCATAGAAATGTGAATATACAGAATAATAAGAAGCATGTCATGGAAGCAAGTACAGAAGTCCTAGAAAATCTGGGAATAAAAAGCATGCTGATGGAAGAAATAAAAGAGATAAGTGAAATATATTAGCCACATTAAAAGACATACTTTGTAAAAAAGAAAAAAAAAAACACAGCCTGCAGGGAAATAAAGGCAAGATAGCAAAGGGAAGGCTACGATACAAGTTGGAATATAACATCAAGAGGTCGATTAACAGCAGTATGTTCAAGCGATACCACCATAACAAGAGACAGAAAGTGTTGGAGATCCACTTCACTGTGGAGAAGGCACTTCGCTGATTTAGAAATGTCACCTGCCTTAGTTAATTTTATGATGTGGGCACAGGCTGGGTATTTTTTGTAAACTAAATGTTCTTCTTCAGCGATCCGAGCCATTGAGGTTCTTTGCTGCAGATACAATCCGTCTCCATTTGTCTCTCTGGTGGACCTTCTCTTGCCAGTCGTTGATTCCAAGTGCTTGTAGGTCTGTACATGTATTATCTCTCCACCGTCTTCTTGGTCTACCTCGGGGTCTACGGTCATTTATTTCCTGAGTGTAAGCGAGTTTTGTTTCCCTATTATCTTTCATTCTTTCTATATTCCCCAGCCATTGTAGTCTATTAGCCTTCATGATACCAGTGATTAATGGGGACTTATACAGATCATAAATGTCTTTGTTACTTCTTCTTTTCCACTCTCCACTTTGTGTATCCCTAATGGGTCCAAAGATGTGTCTTAAAACTTTAAACTAAATGTTACATTAAAAAAATAATAACACTGTGATCAACCAAAGTCACGAACCCATGTCAGCAGACATGGTCTAACAGAATGATTATAGCTCTCTCTACACCATACTCCTGTCACTTGAAAGTAATAGCTGTTTGAATTAGGATTTACACTTTGGAACAAATTGGGTTAAAGTAACAAATGTATAATGCATGAGAAGTTCAAGTAATAATGAAGAAAAGGCTGGCTGATTTAACAACAGGCAGTGCAGAAGCTGAACACAGAGCTGATCCACGACTCTGGTGATCGAGTGAGATGGCAGAACATGACCGCCCATGCTTATCGGCATGGCACATGATGGATGGAGTGCAGAAGAGGGTAAGAGAAATATTTGTATTGGCTCATCAAGTTTTGCTTGGTATAGACTGAGATGAAGAGATGATAACTGCTTGAGCTTTGTGCAGCTAAAAAAGAAAACTGCACACATTTTTGGCAAGGGGAGCATGGTAGTGTGGTGGCTAGCACTGGCCTGCCAGCCCTGTGGCCATGTATCTGAATCTCCATCACGGCGGGTTTGTTAGAGCTGACCTGGTCTCCCAGGTCGACCTGGCCTAAAATGGGTACCAGGAAATGTCCTGGGAAGTAGAAGCAGCTGGCAAGATACTGGCCACACCCCCACCCCATTGTTCCCACTGGTCTATACAAATACCGGCCACATCCCCCATTGAGTTCCCAATAGTCTACACAAATATGGTGTTAGCCTCATATACTGGCCACACCCCTCATCCAGTTCCCAATGGTCTACACAAATATGTTAGCCTCATATACTGGCCATACCCCTCATCCAGTTCCCAATGGTCTACACAAATATGTTAGCCTCATATACTGGCCACACCCCTCATCCAGTTCCCAATGGTCTATACAAATATGTTAGCCTCATATACTGGCCACACCCCTCATCCAGTTCCCAATGGTCTATACAAATACAAGGTTAGCCTCATATACTGGCCATACCCCTCATCCAGTTCCCAATGGTCTATACAAATACAAGGTTAGCCTCATATACTGGCCATACCCCTCATCCAGTTCCCAATGTTCTACACAAATATGTTAGCCTCATATACTGGCCACACCCCTCATCCAGTTCCCAATGGTCTACACAAATATGTTAGCCTCATATACTGGCCATACCCCTCATCCAGTTCCCAATGGTTTACACAAATACAAGGTTAGCCTCATATACTGGCCACACCCCTCATCCAGTTCCCAATAGTCTACACAAATATGTTAGCCTCATATACTGGCCACACCCCTCATCCAGTTCCCAATGGTCTACACAAATATGTTAGCCTCATATACTGGCCACACCCCTCATCCAGTTCCCAATGGTCTACACAAATATGTTAGCCTCATATACTGGCCATACCCCTCATCCAGTTCCCAATGGTCTACACAAATATGTTAGCCTCATATACTGGCCACACCCCTCATCCAGTTCCCAATGGTCTACACAAATATGGGGTTAGCCTCATATACCCAATACACTCAAAATGCACATTTAAAAAAAAAATTAAGTTGCATGTCCTTCACAGGACATAGCAGTCAACCCCAGCATTTTTTTCTGTTCGTGATTCCTGGGCAAATTTTTACGTTCAGTAGTATGCCTTTGCTTTCTGAACGACCGGCCCCTATACCTTTTTCAAAAAAGCCAGCACCTCTGTGCTTCGAACCCGGGTATATGGGCTCACAAACCACGTTCGCAAGCCCTTAGCCACAGAGACCAGTATATAATTATCCTTGAGCAGAAAAAATAATGTGTTAGCTCATGTAAATAACAAATACACAGGAAACATCCTACACAATTACTTACAATGACCATGACCAGGGTGATGATGTTGACAATTCTGACAGCCCATATCTGACAAGAAAAACAAAAACAACATGGATGTTTACTGCAGCTTTGTGACTTTTTTCATACTGTAAACATTGGTTGATGAGAAAGTTCATCAGTCCTATGGCTGGTTGCAAATGTTATATTATTAGTTTCTGCAGTATCATAGTGGTTAGTGCACTTGCTGGCCAATTCTGTGGTATGGGCTCAATCCCACAACAACGGCAGCACCTTGTTTCGGACTAGGACAGCTCCGGGGTCCATGCAACTTCATAAAATGGGATTGTGTAACTCTCAAAACTTTTTGGCAGGATATGATGACAGCGACTTTCTGCAAAGTACCAGCTGATTGTGTTAATAAGTGATTTTGTAACAAACACAGCTCTCATTATTATGTAAATACTGCTACACTACTTATAAAATGAATCAATATCACAAAGTAATGTACTATTAATTTAGGTAACATGCTGAAAATATGATGATGAACAAGATGAACGAACGAACAAACAAACAAACAAACTTTATTTTCAAAAGGTTAAGAATTGGGCACGCAGGCCCGTCTAACATTCTGCCCTTCTATGGATGGGTGAAGGGATGTGTGGTCGGTGGGGGATGTATGTGTGTGTGTGAGAGATGTGTGTGTGGGTGGGGATATTTGGGAGGATGGTTGGAAGTATGTAGGTGTTGGTGGGTTGGGGGGGGGGGGGGGGGGGGAAATGTGTATTTGGGTGGGTGAATGGGTGTGTGGGAGATGTGTGTCGGTTGGAGGATGGGTGTGTGATGGGTGTGGGGGTTGGGTGTGGGGGTGTGTCTGTGAATGGGAGTCTGTGTGGGTGGAGGATGTATGTGTGAGTGGTGAGGATGTTTGTAGGTGGGGGATGTGTGGGTGGGTGGGGAGATGTGTGTGTGTGTATGTGTGTGGGTGAGATGTGTGGGCGGGGATGTGTGTGAGGAATGCATGTGGGGATGTGTATGTGTGGGGGGATGTGTTTATGGGTGGGGTGTTGTGTGGGAGGGGAGTTGTGTGAGGGGTGTGGGAGGGGAGTTGTGTGAGGGGTGGGGAGGCGTGGGATATGCGGGTGGATGAAGGATGTATGTGAGGATGGGGGATGTGTGTTTGACTGGGTGGTTTGGGTGTGTATGGGTGGGAGGGTAGATGAGAGATGCATATGTTGATGGGTGGGTGGGTGATGTGTGGATGTGAGTAGTTGATGGATGAGTATGTGAGTGGGTGGATGTGTGTGAGAGATGAGTGTATGGGTGGGGGATGTGTGTGTGGGTGAGAAGATGTGTGTGAGTGGTGGATGTGTGTTGGTGGGGTATATGTGGGTGGTAGGGTGTGTGTGGGTGGGAGGTGTGTGTTTTTGGATGAGGAATGTCTTGGTGGGTGGGGATGTGTGTATGTGTGTGTGTGTGTGTGTGTGTGTGTGTGTGTGTGTGTATGGATGGTGAGATGTGTAGTTAAGGGATGTGTGATTGTAGATTGGAGATCGGGGGAGGGGGTGGTTGGAGAGTTGGTGGGTGGAGGATGTGTGGGAGGGTGAGGGTGTATAGGTTGGGGGTGGGTGGGGGATTTGTGTGTGTCTGGGTGTGGGATGTGTGGGTGGAGGATGTGTGTAAGTGGGGGTTGTGTTGGCGGATGTGTGGGTGGATGCTGGTTTTGTGTGTGGGTAGGTGTAGGATATGTGAGTTGGCGGGAATATGTGTGTGTGGGTGTTGGATATGTGGTTGGGGGATGTGTGTTTGGCCGAGTGGTTGGGGTGTGTGGGTGGGTGGTGGAGGATATATGGGTGGGTGAGTGTTGGTAGGTTATGGGATGGGTGGAGGATGTGTGCGTGTGGGTGGGGAGATGTGTGAAGGTGGGGGATGTGTGGGTGGCTGATGGATGGGTGGATGCAAGCATGTGTGCCTGGGTTTGTGTGTGGGTGGGTGGGGAATGTGTGTGGAGGGATGTGTGGTAGGTAGGAGATGTGTGTGGGTGTGGGTGGGAAGATGGTGTATGTGGGTGTGTGTGTGGGATGTGTGGGTTGGGGGATGGGTGGATGGATGGGGGAATGTATGTGCCTGTGGGTATGTGTGTGGTTGGGTGGTGGATGTGTGTGTGGGGGACACGCGGATGGATAGGGGATGGGTGGGTGGGTGGGTGGGGGATTTGTCTCATAACATGGTAACATGCATTGTTTATGTTTACAACATTCATTTGACAATGTTTTTTTCCTATGTGAATGCACTATGCACTGATGAATGAAAGATGAGTGATTGGAAGGGCCGAATGTAAGATGGGCCTGCGTGCTCAATTTGTTACCCTTTGAAAATAAAGTTTGTTCATTCGTTCACTCTCTATCGTACATTATTTCATTCACACATCATTCAAGGCTAATTGAGAACAGCAACAATATAAAAGATATGCATTATAAAGGCATGGGGAAAATGCAAAAATCAATACTAAACAACTCAGTAATATTAAATAACTGTGTTTCTCTTGTTATTAGCTATGTGGAATACTGGTCTACCAAAATGGGACTGGCTGTTATACTAGGGTTTTATTATTATTATTATTTCAATTATTAAGGGGGAAGGTAATCTGTACTGAGATAGTGTTCGAATAAATTGAGATTATATGCATAGGGATTGGTGATGTCTTTGATTTCTTGTGGAAGATTGTTCCACAGCTGAGCTGCAGAGTACGTTAAGCTTGTTTTGTATAAGTCAATCCTAGGCTTCGGAATGTGTACTATATTTAATCGTTTACTGTGTCTAGCATTATATTTAAACAATGGCCAAGGGTAATTTGGGGCATTCCAGTGTAGGATTTTGTGAATTAGTTTGGCCTTATTGAAAAGCAGGCGTTTGTGGAGAGGTAGTAACTGAAGGTGTTTATGCAGGCTAGGATTGTCAGATAAATGTTTGCTATAAATTAAACTCATGGCCTGTTTCTGGAATGATTAAAGTCGCTTGGTGCTTGAATTGGAACAACAGCCCCAGAATGTAGAGCAGTAGTCAAAATGTGTCTGTGTGTGAGATGAATATAATATTTTCCTTGTGTCCTCATCAAGGAAATTTTTTATTTTGGTGAGTTGGTAGACTTTTTTCGCTGTTTGTTTAACGAGCGCTTAAATGTGGGGATTAAAGGTTAGGTTTCTATCAATGATTAGGCCTAATGTTTTGTGCTCAATTACACTTTCTACTGGCATGTTATCGATGTAAAGTTGAAGTGATCTGTGTGCATTGAGATGAGATGAGACTGAAAATATACTAATAAATAGCACACCTTTGAAACAAGTTAAAGGATTCAGTTATCTAGGAAGTATGATCACAGAAGAAGGCAGAATAGACAGAGAATTTGAAATCAGATGCCAAAAAACAAGTGTGCTTATATATCAACCATCACCCATATTTACATAACCAATATGCAAAACGACAGATAATAAATAGCATGTCAAACCAACCCTATGCTGCCAATGTCAAACTTGGACATTATCCAAAACAGACTTGCACAATTCAACACCCGGGAGATGAAATGTTTGAGGAGAGATGCCAACTTAACAATCTAAGAACAAGTAAGAAATTATGTTATCAGACAGACTGTGGGATCAACACCTTGTGCCACATATATTGAAAAGCAGAAGATCAAATGGTTCGGCCATCTCATTAGAATGCAACGCCATCAATTACCAGCATTGGCGCTACATCAAATAAGATCTGATATGAGAGCAAGAGGACATCCTAGAAGAAAATGGACTGACAATATCAAAGACATTGAACAACCACACGAAAAGGCACTATCCAGTGATACCCAATGGGTACTAGAATGTCAACTAATCCTTTCCACAATGTCAAAAGTGGAAGATGATCATGATTATGTCTAAAAATCTGTAGTGATTCAGCAAGTGGTGACAGAGAAAACAACACTGAAAGTGAAAGCTTGTCATCCTATGAGGCATCTGACAATCAAAATAATGATTACAGAACTACCAGGAGGGGCAAAAGAAAACAAACAGTACACGATAAGGTTAAAACTACAGACAAAAATTCTTAATTGTACCTCTTCCATCATCAAGAATAATATGACATGAAATGACATGTCAGAAGAGAAAACAAAACCAGAATCTAATTTTTATCCTATGTTTCACGTGAAACCTGAATTTTGCCTCCTTTAGAAATCCATAGAATATCTCAAAACACTGTCTGATGCTGACACAGTGAACTGTTTAGTCATGAACATAAATGATAATGCAAAAAAAAAGATGTTCATGCAGAATACCCCTCATTCAGTAACATGTCCTTTGCAGAACCTCACTCCCTTAACAACCTTCAGGAAAACCTCTCAATCATAAGCTAGGTGTCCCACTTCTGATACACCCATCTGGAGATCATCCGCCACATCCTGCACCCATCTTTTCTTTGGCCTTCCTCTTCCTCTCTTCCCAGGCATATACCCCTCCATTGAGATAAGCATTTGTTTGTTTTATCTGTTGTTGTTGTTTTACTATTCGTTGATAATAACTTCGGATGAAAACATGAATACTCCTAATAGAAGAAATTTCCAATCCAATATGGTAGATAGGCTGTTAAACTATAAAGGCGTCTGGAGTGTTTTTGCATGTGGCTAAGGTGTTTTTTTAAACGCATTTTTCCCATTTTGGACTGGTAGTACATGGTTTTGTCGCCCAGCTACTGAGTTAAGTGCATGGAGAGACACTGTGAGCTGTGAATTTTATGGTTTGTGAACTGCATGTTCAGAAAAATGGTGGATGGCAGTTGCTGAAGTAGCTGGTTTTGACTTATGCAGTAATATGTGTGCAACTGCTGGTTTTCTTGTTTCTGCTACTTCCATCGGCAATAAACAGTAATTTTAGTGGCAGACTGCTATGTTGACATTGTACAAGCGGCGTTTTGCATGTATGTCTGTTTGTGCTGTTGTTTTGTCGGGATACTGTCTCTTGCACTTGGGACAGTGAGGAGAATTGTGTGTGATATTCACCAGCACAGGTGACCCTTTGCTGTGAAGTTGGAACCACAACTAACGACTTTTAATAGAAAACATTCTCCACTGTTATCCTGGACCCCAGTCACGAAGTATAAATGGCTGAATGGTTTACATTTGTTATTTCAATGGGAAAGCAGTTATGAGATATGAGCTAAGAACAGACATCACACTGCACTCAGGACATTCCCACACACGTTCTGCCCCCTCGTTCAACAGCCAGTGAAGAGCCATACTACTAATCGTTCCCACCGCCATCTGATTGAAAGTTATCCTGGTCAACCCTCTCAGTTTATTCATGAAAGTACTACAAATTGACTACCTAAGATTTACAAAGTCTGTTGCAGGAAATTATGTTCAAAAAGTAAAAGGTTCATTTGACTGAACATGCTATTGTCAACAGAAATTTATGTGCAGCAGTCAGGTTCAACATTATGCTCCAAAGTTTGCTTTGCAGCCCATCACAAAGAAGCTGAGGAGTATTGTATATAACCATAAATAATGTAAAGAGAGAGTGTGTATGTGTGGGTGAGTGCGTGGTATGTATGAGGTCTGTGTCTGTTTGTGCATGCACACATTTTTTTTCCTTTCAAACACCGACAGATCAATACAAGTGTGTCACATGTGCAATTTTTGGCACTCCTCGGAACGACGGCCCCAAATTATTTAGTGAAAAAAGTATCCCTTACAGGGCCTCATTAGCTGATATAATAAACAATACGAACTACGAACTAAAATATAGAACTGAGAAAATAGAAATACGTACCAATAATATTTCAGTTATATGTGGAAATTGTGGCATAAAAGTTATAAATACTGTCTGAAAACACGTTCTAAACACTTGTATCGGTATATCCGCTGGGGAAAAATTATACATATCAGAACGAGCATTGAATGTGTTGTCGATCACTTCCAGTTCAGTGTGTCATGGACTGCTTGACCCATCGATCTTCTTCTTCTTCAGCGTTCCGAGCCATTGAGGTTCTTTGCTGCAAATACAATCTGTCTCCATTCGTCTCTCTGGTGGACCTTCTCTTGCCAGTCGTTGATTCCAAGTGCTTGTAGGTCTGTACATGTATTATCTCTCCACCGCCTTCTTGGTCTACCTCGGGGTCTACGGTCATTTATTTCCTGAGTGTAAGCGAGTTTTGTTTCCCTATTATCTTCCATTCTTTCTATATGCCCCAGCCATTGTAGTCTATTAGCCTTCATGATACCAGTGATTAGCGGGGACTTAAACAAATCATAAATGTCTTTGTTACTTCTTCTTTTCCACTCTCCACTTTCTGTATCCCTAATGGGTCCAAAGATGCGTCTTAAAATTTTGTTTCAAAGGTTTGTAACAAGGCTTCGTCTCCTTTCGTTGTACTCCAGGTTTCAGAGCCATACAGCACAACTGGTCTGATCAGTGTTTTGTATATTGTGATTTTGGTGTTACGAGATAGCGCCTTTGATTTTAGTAGATGTTGTAGTGCATAGTATATCTTATTTCCAGAGTTGATTCTAGTTTGTATTTCTTCCCTTATGATGTTGGAGCAGTTGAAGATTGTACCCAGGTATTTGTATGTTTCCGTTCTTTTAATGGTCATATTATCTATTTGTATGTGGCCAGAGTTTTTAGCCATTCCGTCTCTTGAAATTACCATATATTCTGTCTTATCTTGGTTGATAACCAGCCCCATCTGTTGGGCTTTTTCCTTTAAGTGAGTCAATATTTCCAATGTCTTTTGTTCACTTTGCCCTACAATATCTATATCATCTGCATAACCAAGCAGCTTGGATGTTCCTCCAATATCACATTCCTCCTTTACCTTCCTTACAACTTTCTCTAGAGCCAGATTGAAGAGTAGCGGCGATAGTGCATCACCCTGTTTCAAGCCAGATGTTATTTGGAAGGGGTCTGATTTCCTGCCTTTATATGTTACTATATTATAAGTATCTTCCATGCATAGTTTGGTCATGTTGATTAACTTCCTTGGTATTCCAAATTCCTGCATAGCATTCCATAGACTATTCCTATGGACACTATCATAAGCCTTTTTAAAATCCACAAAAATGTTATGGAGATCTCTTTTATATTCCCAATGTTTCTCGGCTATTTGTTGTAAGATAAATATCTGATCTATTGTTGATCTGTTTTGTCTAAAACCCGCCTGGTAGTCACCTAATATGTCTTCTGAATATGATTTTAGTCTATTTAGTAATACTGCGGATAGTATCTTATAGCTTGTGGACAGTAGTGATATTCCTCTATAATTTCCACATTGGAACTTGTCTCCTTTCTTAAAGATAGGTATCAATAATGACTCTTTCCAGTCATGGGGTAATTCTTCTGTCCTCCAGATTTTTATTATTAGTTCGTATAGCTTTAGATGTAATGCATGGCCACCTGCCTTTATAAATTCAGCAGCAATTCCATCAGTCCCAGTTGCCTTATTGTTTTTAAGTCGTGTGATTACATATAGGATTTCTTCAAATGTAGGTTCTTCAATTTGTGGTTCGCATGTTAGAACCTCTTCCTGTGGGAAAATGTTACTTGGAGCTTCACAATTTAGTAATTCAATAAAATATTCTTTCCATGTGTTGCACATTTCCTCATTGGTATTTATCATATTCTCATTTTTGTCTTTTAAACCATATGTGTTTTGTTGGTGCCCTCGTTTCATTGACTTCAGTTCTGTAAAAAATTTTCTGGATTCATTTTTCTGGTGATTAGTTTCCATATCTTTGATTATACTACTCATATATTCTCGCTTCTGCTGTCTGACTATTTTTGTAGCCTCTTTACATTCATTTCTATAATGCTCTTCCTTTTGGATGTTATTGATGTCATTTAACCATACATGTCTGGCATTCTTCTTCCTAGTGACTGCATCTTCACATTTTTGATTGAACCATCTGTTCTTTCTATGCGTGGTTAACACACCGAGACATTCTTCTGCGGTAGGTTGAATTGTATTCTTGATGTTCAACCAAGTTTGGTTGACCCATCGATGGATACAATAAATGTTTGTGGGCCCGGAGGGCCCTCACTGTCGTCGGTAGCACAAGATATGGATATACACTCCGAAAACAGTGAGGGCCCTTCAGGCCCAGAAACATTTATTGTATCCATCGATCGGTTTAGCAGTCCGCCACCAACTCAAAGGTAAGAGATTGACAACACCAGAAATGACCTTATAAGGCCCTGTAAGTGATTCATTTTACACTAAATAATTTGGGGCCGTCATTCGGAGGAGTGCCCAATGTTATTTAATTTTATATGATGTCTGTTAGTAGTTTAGTTACCATATCAACAACTTTCAAGTCATTACTGTGACAGACACAGACTTCCTCTTTTATGGCATTCATTTTTGTTTGGTACAAAAGTTTTTTTTTTTTTTGGCACTGAATAAATTAAATGCAACCGCTTGCTTCACTCCAGAATGGTTCCATTTAATTGGATGCTGCATTTGGTTTGGAAAGACGGGAAAGAGATTTTAAGTTTATCTTTGTAATAATTTAACTCTTTCTCTACCAAGGGCTCATATATCGCCACAATTTACCGTCAGCGATGCCCACGGGCCCTTTCATCGCCATATTGTAAAAAGTGGTTTATTTGATACATTTCTTCTATCTTCCGCAATTTTAAGTGACGTTAAATTGAAAATTCACAAACCCGGAACACTTCCCTTTCGGCATTGTAAGGTCACACATTTGGATTCATTGATTTTTGTAAGTTTTAAACTAGTGTTAAGTAGTTTGTTTTTGTTTTTCATAAATGGCAACGCCTTCGAGTATGCGGCCTCATAGACTGACATCAGATCAAGCTAGATATTATATTTATAGTGATTTCAAGGACTTTGTGAAAGATTCTAAAACTTAATCCATGTGTAGTGTTCAGTTAGTTAGATTATTTCGTTAGATATTTCAAAACACCACTGAAAGCGAAAGTTCGTCATAATATGATGGCACATATCGAATTATGAATGCACTAATGGGCAACATTTATGCCTCTAAATTTGTTTTTCCTATCACAAAGTAGTTAAGGAGTATTTAAATTATTAAATTTAAAAGAATAATAATCATAACTAAATGGAAAATAGTGTTTATATTCTTCTTCTCAGCACAATCTGAGTGGTGTGTTACTGACATTTTCCATTTTGTGTGAAAATTATGTGCTTCAAAATATTATGTTTTGCGTATGTTTTATTAGTGTTGTGGTGCAGTTCATGTGATAATATTGAACAAAAGTCATGTGTGTAACAATATTCAGCAAATTTAACTGGATTAGCTGCAGTGGATTATAAATAATGCCTCGGTAAGTGAAATTTTCAAATAATTTTTACCTTTTTAATTTCAATTGTTATTACTAAACCTCTCATTATTGTCATAATATTTCTAACCTATCAATGAATTATTAACACTGTCATGTTCCTTATGCAATCCTCTTTAATTTGATATGTAATACAATATATCTGCTACCATTTTAACCATTTAAAAGCATTATTGTAACACACCCCTACTTCCAATTTTCTGCCATGAATTTTTGTTTGGTCAGCACCAAAATTTTGTTTGGCACATCACAGAAAGAGTTAATTTGTGCATTTTTATTTTTCATAGTTTTTTTGTGTATTATTTTTCAGTTGCAGAGATAAGGCTATGATAAGCATTTGTTTGTTTGTTTTTTACCTATTGTTATTTTGCTATTCGTTCATAATAACTTCGGTTGAAACATTCACATGTGTATCTCAACTATCATAATCTCTAATCTTCACTGTGTCACACTACATAGTGTCACAGTCTGTGTTTTGTTTTACATTTTAGTTTACTTTACACACACTACAGTGTTAGTACTAAGACAAGAGTCTGAGCTTCCTACTCCTACTTCCTAGTCCTAGTCAACTGAACTAGTCATTTGTTTTTATTGGTACATTCCATTTATAAGCCAAAAGGGCTGAACGGGATATTGTTGGTATAAATGCAATACCATAGCACACGCACGTTTTTAAAAGCAAATTAACTTACCAACTTTGGGTTTAACTCGTGATAAACAGCTGAACTGTCCACTTGTGTAACATTCGGCTTCGTCGCCATATTGTTGTCATGTGACGCCCATGTAATACAGCCCTCGTTCCACTCTTCGGCGATGGAAGGTTCATTTCTCTGACTCGATGTAGCGTGTATTTTAAAATCAAATGAATTAAACATGTGTGCCGTTAGAACACATGATATCTTCTTGCTATTGTCTAAGTTAACAGTGTAAAAACAAATCTCCACAAGCCAAGCTTTTAATTATACTCCAAGCCGTGTGTCGCTGTGGATCACGTCTGTCCACAGTCTTGTGTCTCGTGTACAATCATTTTCGATGCCGATATTTCTCCAAACCATTAGGCCATTACGTCAAATTGTCCATCATTCTGTCTCTTTCCCCCCTGCCCCCTGCCTCTCCTGCCCTCCAATTTTCGCTAGGTCACGATGCACTCCAGCGTTATCATTTTTATGACATGCCCAAAGACTGTAGGCTGTCCTCATTTGATGCGAATTATATTTGTGATTTAACTTTTATTTTCAAAAGTTCTCATTACTTTTTATATCTGTCCATGATGTTCTCAATAGAAAATGACACAAAGTAGTGCAGCTTTACATAACCGATTTACGACACATACAGGACGTAGCGGCGATTAGCCTTCATCAGCAAACAAACACATTCACAAACACAACATATAGTCAAGGAGATCTCCTGTGACTACATCAAAAGGTGACGACAGGACGAGAAGAACAAAAGGATGAAAAAATGAAGAGCAAATGAGAATTGAAAAACATGTTCATACTTACCTCACAGCTCCGATCCGTGAGTAACTCAGAATATCCCCGATGTATTCTTTTTATACCCAACCGACGGAGCGAGAAAGAGGATGATGACAGGATGATGAGTGTTACGGTTCAGTGAGCACGTAGAAAGAAAGGGGGGGGGGCAGGACGGCAACCTGTCCGGCAGGGGCATTCGAGCAGTCTCAGTGAATGCACTGTCGAAGCATGAGTGGGCGCAGGCATGATGGTGGTACCGACAAAAACCACATTATGTACTCATATATGTTGTTATGAGGCAAGTCCCAAAGTATGGGTGGACTGATTTATGTGAGCACACATACATGCATATACACCGCCTGACATACATTCATACACCAGTGTACATGGGCATGTGCTAGGTATATATAAGAAGAGAGAGAGGTGGAGGGAGGGAAAGAGAGAGAGAGAGGTAAATGATTATTTCGTTAGATATTTCGAAACACCACTGAAAGCGAAATTTCGTCATAATATGTCATAATATAATGGCACATATCGAATTATGAATGCGCTAATTGGCAACATTTATGCCTCTAAATTTGTTTTGCCTATCACAAAGTATTTAAGGAGTATTTAAATTATTAAATTTAAAAGAAGAATAATCATAACTAAATGGAAAATAGTGTTTATATTCATCTTCTCAGCACAATCTGAGTGGTGTGTTACTGACATTTTCCATTTTGTGTGAAAATTATCTGCTTCAAAATATTATGTAACATATTATATATATATATATATATATATATATATATATATATATATATATATATATATATATATATATATATATATATATATATATATATATATATATCGCGTTGGTAGTAGGATCAGCTTGAAGGATAGACAGATGTCGAAAGAGGATATTTTAACTGAATTTCACTGAATTTTCAGAGAAACCACTAGTGGCATACAGACGTGACCGCAACCTCAAAGATGTACTCGTCCATAATAGAGTACAGGGATATCCACAGGGATCTCCACCTCCACCATCACAATTAGGTACTAAGGCTTGCCTAAGACCTCGTTGCAAGACCTGCCCATATGTGGTCCACATCCCAGTGGTGCTATTCCCTAAAAGCAGTTTACGCATCAAGAAAGAATTTTCCTGCACTAGTGGCAACATAATTTATGCCATCATATGCAAACGGTGTGATATGAAGTATATTGGGTAGATTGGCTTCAAGCTAGCTGACAGATTCCGCCAACATCTGCTGGACATCAACACTAACGCCCCCAAGCCTGTCTCCACCCATTTCAACAACGCCAACCATCAAGGTGCTTCCGTGGTCCAGATCACTGCCATCCAGTCTTGCTCCTCCGGCGCTCAACATCGCAAAAATATAAAAAAACGGGCTCATGTTCTCTATGGTGTGCCTAACACCACACGGCCTCAACACTCAACATAGTTTCATCTAATCGTAGTCATTTCCCCTCCCCTCCCCACTCTCTTGCTTCCACACCCTCCTAGGTGTCACCCTCTCCCTGTCTCTTATTAGTCCTTTTCTCTACTTAAATTCCCCTAGGGAGTCTTTGTGGCGAAATGGTCAAGCCGTTTAACTCGGGCTCCGAAGGTTGTGGGTTCGATTCCGAGCCGCGTCCTTCGGTTCACGAGTTAAATTTTTCGGAGACTCCTGTGGGTCGTCGCTAGAGCTACGGAGTTCGTGCTTCGTGCGACGCTTTCCGCGCTGCGGAAAGAGACCGAGCCATATGGGATAAAACCCGGT